>JAABNX020000374.1:0-12380 GCA_015163995.2 Mormyrus lacerda | reverse complement strand
CAGCAGCCTGGACCAGCCTCTGCTACAGCAGCATTTCATCATGTGCCAGCATTAGGGTCCCTTCCGGCAGCTTCTCTGGCTGCATGCGGTACCTGCCCTGTGGACACTGTACTATAAAGCCTGCAGTGGAGTTCCTCCCCAGTTGGTACCATAAGGAGCAGTATGGACGTTACCCAAAGAGCTCCGAAAGCATTGCCCCCCGTCTCCTTTTCCCCCAGAAATAATTCTCTATAGCAAAATGTTCATTAATGACAGTATCACTGATTCACCTTTGCTGCAGTAGACTGGTGTCTCTTAAGTTCTCCTGACTGACTGAAGCTCCCCTCACACTGCGTGAGCCCGCTTGGGTTTTCTGAAGTCTTCTATCTCTACAAAAGCTTTTCATACTGGAAAATGTTGGAAAATAGCTTAAAAGATTACAGATTGTATTTGCTGAAAATAAGATATTTTACATAAAACTTTAACTTGCATTAAAACACTTGTATAATTCACATATATAATGCAACATTACGTCATTTTTTTTATTCTGTGTAAAACAAAAGATTGAGCTGTTGGCCAGATTTAATAATAAAGTATAAATTTGTTTAACAAAAAAGTATAAATATGTCACATATACATATACAAATAAGATATTGTGGCCTTTCACCGGCAAAGACATCATGAGACGGACTGCAAAGATCAGTTATTAGCAAACTCCCACCTCGTTACCCACATGTGAATTCCCTACATACCAGCTGTCTTGTGTTTATTCTGATGTGTTTATTCCTATATTTAAGTCCACGTTCAAGTCTGCTTCCCCAGTTCTGTCATTGACATTGCATGTTTTGCGTGTGTTTGCCCTGAATAAAACGCTCATGGAAGTTTCAGTTACTCAAACGTGTTCTGGGGGCAGAAGGAAAATGATTGGTTCCGAGAGATAACCAATCAAATTGTAGAGGAGGTGGGTTAAAGCAACTACAGCACGTGGGAACAACCTATCAGATGCCTTACTCCTGCTTCATCTAGTTACTTGTACCCACCTCCTGTACAACCTGATTGGTTATCTCTCTGAACCATATGAATCATTTTTCATTCTGCCCTCAGAACATGTTTGAGTAAGTAAACATGTGTTCAGTGCATTAACTGCCACATTGGATTTGTATATATTACTAAGGTAAACATTTACTGAAAAGTGTAAAATATAAAAAGTGAACACTGATGGCACATGATGAGCATTTGTGGTCAGCACAGTAAACTGCGGTGATAACCGATAATATAATTAGCAATTGCAATCTTTCAACAAATGCTCTAAGCAAATATTAGTCAGTCATTAATTTCTGCAGTTTACAGAGTCATTTTTAACAACACATAATTTAGTTTTCTATGATGGATAATTAGCACTTCCAGCTTCTCCCATCCGCCTGTCAAGCAGAGGTTTATAACAGGTTACAGTAAAATATTCCAATGACGTGAAATTAAGATACAGGTGACAGAAAACGGCAAAACCATCAGAAGTTCAAAAGCATTTCAACTTGAGAACTTGTATAATGCGAGTTCAGTTTTACAATGTTGGCACTGTACAATATTTAATTTTAGCTTTAAGTTGAAATACCCACGCACTATCAAAAGTTTCTGACATTTTCTACCTCTCGCTTCTTTCTTGTGCTCGTCCCTTTGTTTTCTTGTGCTCCAGTTAACATCTTCTGTGCACTTCTGGAGTCTATGCATAATAGGTCTGTGGATTATAAAGGGAATAATTGGGGCGGAGGGTTAGCCTCAAGGACTTTTATGAGTTGAATTATTCAAGTAATTGTTTCAGGCCAAGATCATATTTCTGCTGCACCCTTCAACAAGGCCTCTGATTCCAAAAAAACACCCCCAGGGCACTGGATAAATGGCTAACAATATTACAGCAGAGAAACAGGATATGTGAAATCAACAGAATACCTTTATGCTTATGCAAATGGAAAATAAAGTTCCATCGTCGTGGTTAAATGGACCTCTGAAAAGGAGTTAAATTTTTGTGAGTTCCTCTAAATATGTAGATTTCTATATCTATTACACGGCTCCTCGATGGAATCAGGTTGACCTGTGTATACAGTTCACTTGGCAGTCATGTACCACCACTAAGTGCTGTTGCTTCAATTTTGGTGCAATTTGTCTTAATATCTGACCAGCTAGATATTCCCCCATACAATGTGCTGTACGCATGTGTATGTGTGTGAGCGAAGTCATCAAAACTCTCTACAATTCAGTTCCTCGGAATCATTATTGCGGATGTGTTTACAGTGATAATCTTGCTGATTGCTTGACCACAAGCACTGGCACTGACATGGAAGTTACACAGAAGTGAAGAAAAAAGACAGTAGATGGAATTATTTTCGTATCTCAATACAATTGAATACTTTTTGCAGGGCTCTCAAGTGTCACGCATTGAGCATGACAGTCGCTCTTTTCAGTCTTCAGTCCCGCCACACATTGTATTTCTCACGCGGAAAAATAATTTGTATGCTAATATGCCGCAGCGCCCAATATTTCTCAGACAGCGGCACAGTAGCGCCTCACTATGAAACAAGCGCGTCACCACTGGACTCCTAGAGCCTGTCACTTACCAGCCAATCAAAAAAAAAAGAAAGGGTCTACACAATAGCCAATCAGAAAATAGTAATATTGTATCTTGGTAAAATGCAACACAACAACCAATGAAAAAGCATCCTGTAGAATGTCACTCTTGTCTGTCTTCAAACCTTGAGAGCCCTGTTTTTGTCTGCGTCTCCAGCCAGTGCTGGTGTTCCGTTGAGTTGAGCTACTTTGTCGAGTTAGGCTACCATAGTGCTAATCGATAGCCCTAACCCCAACCCCCACCCCCCAAAAACCCCTAAACGCCCTACCCTAACCCTAACCCCCAAACGGTGGAACTGCACATGCACATCCCCCTCACAAATGTAATCCATTCGCCAGCAAAATTTTGCTTAGGGCCTGCACCGAATATTGCCATCGGGATACCAACCTTGGTATTTTTTTGGATTCGTCCATCCATAATACTCAGACTGCATCCCTCATGCTCCTCTCCTCCACTTAACTCCCGAGGAAACCTTAACGCCAAGACGTCACGACCATACTGTAGCGATGTATAACGTAATACGTCAACGCCTGACGCTACGCCCGCTGCCTCTGTGTCACGCCTCATTTCTTCTAATCTTTTTTCTAAAAAATGATTATTTTAATGTAGTATCAAGTATTCAAGCCAAGTCAAGTCGATTAATTTGTATAGCACATTTAAAAACGACGGGAGTTGACCCAAAGTACTTTCCAGGCAAGAGACTAAAGGATTGATAAATACTGTACATTATGTACTATAGGCTACATACATAATACATTATATAACTAAAATAACATGAAAATCTGCATAGAAGAAAAAAGAATTAGGTAGTGGGAATTAAATTAAGATTTTGAATTATAATTAAAAGAAATACAGCAAAATAAACATCAGATAAAGAAGCTACTAACTGACAATAAAAGATAAATTGTTATTAAAGTGAATTAAAAGTAAATTAAGAGTGGAATTGACTCAATCCATGGGAGAACCTCTAACTTAAGTAAAAGCAAAAGAAAAAGGGTGGGTCTTTAATTTATATTTCAATTAATCGCTATTAATTAATTGAAATATAAATTAAAGACCCACCTTTTTTCTTTTGCAGAATCTCATGTTGGACAGGTGACTGTTGCAAAGTCTGGGGGTAGCTTCTGAGAAAGCATATACTAAATCTACCCCCCTCCACCCACAATCATGAAAATTTAGATAATTTCACTGAAAAGTCTGTACAGATCACTGTTATTTAGAATGAAAGAATGCTACATTTGAAGTGTCATGTAAAGAATCATCTTGTGATCTATGGTGGAAGAGCACTATATATATTCATACAAGTAACCCTTTCACAACTCTATCGGTGGAAAATGACTTTGAGAACTGACATAGACCCAATGCAGATTGTCAGAATATGCTAAAACAATTACACATTTTTTATCTTACAATCATGCAAATACAAAATACACTTCAGCCATCAGTATATATACGGTCCATATATACATCTACTATCTAGAAAGTAAATTTGTTATATAATTATGATTTGCTAGATTAAATGACATTCCTGTGTTGTGTGACTGTATTGAATTTCTTTAAACTGAAATGAACTAAATTCCCATTTCTGTCATTCCAATTTAGATTCCAATTCAACATCGTACAGGGTGTGGCCAATTCAGTTCAAATTCCAATTCATGAAGTCTGAAGAACGCTGTTATATAATGAGCTAACCAATCAAACTTGTTATATGTTTAGTCACATCCTTTAAATTGGGAAGGTGAATCAACCCTTATGACCAGCAATGACAAAGACCTTTTCAACTCAACTGAAGGTGGCATTTGACATGTCAAGTTACTTGCGTAAATGCCATTTTGTGAGCAGACATGAATCCCTTGGACCATCGCAGAAATTAACAATTCATAGGGAAATACAGGTTGAACTGGGAAATAATCTGGGAAATAATCCCACCCTCCTTGGTTTGGTGTAGGATAAATCAAAATGAGGAACGCACCAGAATTCTGCCATCAGTCCACTATGGAAGGCAACTTCACCATGGTGATTGGTGCAAACTGCCTTAAGGTAAAGCATATAGTACAGGAATGGCCAGTCTTATTCAGAATGGGCCGGTGTGTATGCAGGTTTTCACTCCAACTCCATAATTAGATTACAAATTAGAGGGCTGATTGGCTGAAGAGTCCTCATATCTGGGTTTGAACAGCTGACCTTAAGGTTATCCCAAAAGCCTCCATGCACACCGGCCCTTTGTGGATAATAGTGGCCACCCCTTATAAAGTAAAATGTACTATCAGATATTACTCACTGAGTGTCAGTACGCGACTAAAAACTAGCAAGCTGCATTGCTATGTTCTCACCTACTAGTGCATGTGAGTTAATTTCAACAGGCATGTTCAGAAAATGGCATCTTGTGGTTGGTCATATATGGAAGACTTCATTAGCAATAAATGAGGCTAGCTACTGTTGTTCCGAAGGGCAAAATTAAATTTGTATCAGCTAAATATAGTTTTTATATCTAATGAGCCTGTGTAAAAGATAGACCCGACTGGTGAACTTAACGTCTTATATTGAGTTACAGCTGACGGTCCTGTTTTTTGAGCATATAGCTAAAATAGTTTGTGCATGTTCGGCAGCCTACCATAAGCCAAACAGGAAATTCTCGCATTATAAATATTATAAAATATAATAGAAAGTGTTGTTGTGCCTCATTGAACATGTATTCAGACTTTTTGGTCAACTGTGGGGGCAGATTATCTCCTTCAGATGTTATGAAGAAATGGCTGAGCCCCTTTTGAGAAAAATACAGATTTTATTGGTCCTTGACATAAATGTTGTTTTTATGAAACTTTAATGTTGCAAAGTATCACCGAACTTCCTACATCTGAGTGATGTACATCTTCGACATTCCCTGGTAAAATGGTCCCTACACATAAATTGTGGTATAATACGCAAATTGTCTTAATACGACACATTAAACATGAACCAATCGGCTCAGAAAAACATTCCCAATGATCTGCTAACCATTTAGCATCAGCCTATTCAGAATGTTAATTAACAACAGATTCTAACAACAAAGGTCTAACCAACCCAGCAGTTGCATCCCAGTAGACGGTCAGTAAGATAAGGTTCCCCCCACTCCAGTTTCAAACCTCCGATGTACCAGCTCTCATGCAGCACTCTGTCCATCTCTCTCCTGCTGTGGTTGTGCTTTTCTATTCCTCAAATGCTGCATGAAACACACATGCACTCACCTGCCACTCATTCAGGATCTGGCAGCACAAATATATTGGGGGGGGGGGGAGGTGATATGAGCCCCCCCAACATACAGTCAAAGTAAATGGTTTGTGAACCATTTGGGAGGAACAAGCAGAACTTACTTGGTGCAAAAAGGGCACTGCATATCAACATCAAAACATCATCCCAACAGTAATGTATGGTGAAGGGAACATCATGATTTGGGCCTGCTTTGCTGTGTCAGGACCTGGACAGCTTGCCATCATTGAGGGGAAGATGAATTCCCAAGTTTATCAACAAATTATCCAGAATAATGTGAAGGTGTCTGTCCATCAACTGAAGCTCAGAAGAGGCTGGGTGATGGAACAGGACAATGACCCCAAACATCACAGCAAATCCACAGCACAATGGTTTCAGATGAACAAAATCCATCTTTGGAGTGGCCCAGTCAGAGCCCAGATCTCAGTCCTATTGAGACGCTGTGGATTGAATTAAAGAGAGCTATACATAGAAGACAACCAAAGAATATGAAAGGGTTAAGGCAGTTCTGCGAGAAAGGCTAAAATTCCCCCTGCATGATGTGCAGGTCACATCTGCAGTTACAGAAAGCACCTGGTTTAGGTCATTGCTGCCAAAGGAGGGTCAACCAGTTATTGATTACTTTTTCCACTACCACTGTGAACGTTAAATGCGTTTGTATAATAAAGACATAAAAGAGTAGTTTTTTTGTGTATTATTGGCTTAAGCTCATTGTGTATATCAGTACCTGTGACTTGGATGAAGATCAGATCACTTTTTATGCCCAATTCATGCAGAAAACCAGATAAGTCCAAAGGGTTCACATACTTTTTACTTTGACTGTACAATTACGACCTTGCCTTGTAATCATAAAAAAACATTACAAAGTAATGATATTACTTAAAAAAAAAATAAACAAGATTCATTAGGTCCTGCTTTCACTCGTTCTTGGACATAAATCATTTATTTGCTTCTTGGCCATTTTGGATGTGAAGAATTCAAATGTCCTGTTATTTTGTGATTGCACATTTTGCTTAGTATATCTTTGTTTAAAAATCACATACCTTTCTCTCAGAAACAATCGATAGTTATTTCTACTTCTCAAAATGTCATGCTATGAAAAATGTATTTCCACTGCGTAAAACATACCCTAGTAAGCAGAAAATTAAATTACAAAGTACATAGTAATTACAATACAAAGTACATCGGCTCTAAAAAAATAATATTTACCCAGCAAGGTTCATCTGGTTGTGCTTTGATTCTTTCTTGGACAAGGCCTTACAACTTGCTTCTCTGTCCCTGAAATCGCCCTCATGATGTGTATATATACCCAGCCTGCCACCGCTGTGAATGTTCACACGCCTCTCTATGACTCTGTCACTGGAACGGGATCATCAGTGCACTTCTTTACTTCCACTGTAGTCAGTTAACATGGCAAAGGAAGTTCATATGCCCCATCAGATCACTCTAGCTCCAACAGAGAAGAAGCACTAGAGATGGTGGAAAGTCTTTCTGAGACATACAGAAAGATCTCCCAGTTTGTCATCTCCGCCCCTAGTGTCAACAATCTTTTGGACACCAGCTCTCCTCTCTTTACTGTCATCTGAGCAATAGAGTGTCTGGATTATCATCTTGCAGAATGCATACCATACTGAGTGCTGGACACTTAGCAAAACAGCATCTACTACAGCTAGAACAAGATGTGGTACAAGCCTTTCACACAACTGAGTATTAATTTCATGGAGTAATATATGTAAAACATATAACAGCAAGTACTTGGCAATTATTTTCATGGCATTCAGGCAACTTCACACATTTTCAAATAAAGTATTTAAAAAAGGCACAATCAAAATTATTGGAAATTCCACAAAAACATAAAGTCATTAAGTATCTTTTTACCAAATACAGATAATCCTCGACTTACGAATGAGTTACGTTCCGAACAGCCATTCGTAGCCTCAAATGTTCGCAAGTCGTTATTCCACATTATTTTAAGGGTATACACAAGTAGCCGGCAGAAGTCATACCAGGCGGAATTGGCGCGCAGAAAAAAAAATTGATGCTGCGGACAGGAAACGGAAAGGAACACAATTTGGACTTACAATCCTCTAAGTTTGTACGTCTGAAAGTTCGTAAGTTGAAAGTTGATAAGTAGAGGAGCATCTGTAAAACTAAATTATATAAAATTAACAAAATTTAAAAATTTTACTGGCAGGCCCTCTCCCCTGTGTGAATCCACTGGTGCTTCTTTAGGTATCCTAAATGACTGAAGGTCTTTGTACAGAGGGAGCATTGATAGGGCCTCTCCCCTGTGTGAATCCGCTGATGTTCCTTTAGTTTATCTAAACGACTGAAGCTCTTCCCACACTGAAAGCACTGGTAGGATTTCTCACCTGTGTGAATTTGCCGGTGCTTGTTTAGGTCACTTAAATTACTGAAGCTCTTCTCACATTGGGAGCACTGGTAGGGCCTCTCCCCTGTGTGAATGCGCTGGTGAATCTTTAGGCCACCTACTTGACTGAACCTCTTGTCACACTGGGAGCACTGGTATGGCTTCTCCCCTGTGTGAATCCGCTGGTGGCTTTTCAGGTATGCTAATTGACTAAAGCTCTTCACACAGTGGGAACACTGGTAGGGCTTTTCATCTGTGTGAATTTGCTTGTGCTTGTTTAGGGTTCCTAAATGACTGAAGCTCTTTCCACACTGGGAGCACTGGTAGGGCCTCTCTCCCGTGTGAGTTCGCTGGTGTGCCTTTAGGTGGCCTGACTGACTAAAACTCTTACCACATTCTGAGCAATGATAAGGCTTTTCTCCAGTGTGAATTCGCTGATGTGTCTTTAATTCGCTTAATTGGCGAAAACTTTTTGCACATTGGGAGCACTGGTAGGGCTTCTCCATTGTGTGAATCCACTGGTGGCTCTTTAGGTGTCCTACAAGACTAAAACTCTTGACATGTTGGGAACATTGGTAAAATTTCTCATTTCTGTGAATTTTCTGGTGCTTGTTTAGGGTTCCTAAATGACTGAAGCTCTTCCTACACTGGGAGCACTGGTAGGGCCTCTCTCCTGTGTGAGTTCGATGGTGTGCCTTTAGGTGGCCTGACTGACTAAAACTCTTACCACATTCTGAGCAATGATAAGGCTTTTCTCCAGTGTGAATTCGCTGATGTGTCTTTAACTCACTTAATTGGCGAAAACTCTTTGCACATTGGGAGCACTGGTAGGGCTTCTCCATTGTGTGAGTCCACTGGTGGCTCTTTAGGTGTCCTACATGACTGAAACTCTTCACATATTGGGAACACTGGTGCAATTTCTCATTTTTGTGAATCTGCTGGTGCTTGTTTAGGGTTCCTAAATGACTGAAGCTCTTCTCACACTGGGAGCACTGGTAGGGCCTCTCTCCCGTGTGAGTTCGTTGGTGTGCCGTTAGGTGGCCTGACTGACTGAAACTTTTACCACATTCTGAGCAGTGAAAAGGCTTTTCTCCTGTGTGAATTCGTTGATGTGTCTTTAACTCGCTTACTTGGCGAAAACTTTTTGCACACTGGGAGCACTGGTAGGGCTTCTCCACTGTATGAATCCACTGGTAGCTATTTAGGTGTCCTGCATGACTGAAAGTCTTAACATATTGGGAACACTGGTAATATTTCTCGTTTGTGTGAATTTGCTGGTGTTTGTTTAGTGTTCCTAAATGACTGAAGCTCTTCTCACACTGGGAGCACTGGTAGGGCCTCTCTCCCGTGTGAGTTCGTTGGTGTGCCGTTAGGTGGCCTGACTGACTGAAACTTTTACCACATTCTGAGCAGTGAAAAGGCTTTTCTCCTGTGTGAATTCGTTGATGTGTCTTTAACTCGCTTACTTGGCGAAAACTTTTTGCACACTGGGAGCACTGGTAGGGCTTCTCTCCTGTGTGAGTTTGTTGGTGTGCCTTTAGGTGGCCTGACTGACTGAAACGCTTACCACATTCTGTGCAGTGATAAGGCTTTTCTCCTGTGTGAGTTTGCTGATGTGTCTTTAATTCATCTAATTGGCAAAAATTCTTTGCACACTCTGAACACTGGTAGGGCCTCTCTCCTGTGTGAATCTGCTGATGTTTCTTTAGGGTATTTAAATGATTAAAGCTCTTCCCACAATGGGAGCAACAGTGAATTTTCTGTATCACACTAGGGCCAAACATTTCAGGGTGAGACTTTTTGATGTGTCTATGGAGGTAAGTCTCTGACGTGTATGACATGGTACAGTGAGAACAGGGGAACTTGTTCACTCTCCTCTTTGGTATGACGGCTTGGTCTGAATAATGAGGGGTAGAGAAGAGCAAGCGTAAGTTTGGAATGGGGCCATGGGAACAAAAGTGATGGATTCAGAGGAACTAAAGTCTCCTGGGTCTATTGGTGCTTTTCCACTGCTACTAAGAGCTGAACCATACCCAAGCCAAATTGAACATTAGAATTTTTCCATTGTAAATTTGGGAACCTCCACTGAAAGTGTGACCAAACCGAGTTGGTTGCATCACCACCATCTGAATGGTTGAAATCCACAGAGACAAGGAAGAACTGGTGATCTACATCAAAACTCATGGATTACGAGTGTGAGATGTATTGATGCCTTCCCGATAACTCAGAACTTCCAACTTTAAAATTAATAGAGAACAGCTGGAAATAATGGATTTATAATGCAAATTTGCTAGAGGTATAATGGACTGTAATTGATCTGTGATCCATACTGATCCCCCCGGGGTTCAGCTAGCATGTGAGTCAAGGATTAATTGCGAAGTTTAACCAGAACAACGTGAAATACAGTTTTACTGCCGCAGTTACTTTTTAAAAGTAACAGTTCCCTAAATATCAATGCTACATAAGTTCACAGGGGACATGCATTCAGTGAGGAATTCATTTCCCACAATGAATTCCACCATGAACAGGACATGGAGGGTTGGAATTATAGATTTTCTGCAGGAATGCAATAAAAAAATAACTGCATGGATTCAGTAGCATCAGCCAGTGCCATGTTTAGTGGAATCCGCTTCCCTTTCTCTTGACAAATGCTGTTTGTGTGTCTAAGTATAACTTTTGCTTTTCCAAGATAACTTTTACTTTGTGATCTGAAGAAATTAACTTTGTCTACGTTGAGATCACCAGAAAAACAAGTCAAAATCTCGACATAACACAGAAAAAGAGAATGATGGATGTCCTCTATAGACTTACCATGAGTTTTGTGACCTGTTGCAACCCGTTGCTAAGAACACTGCGATTCTCGAACATGCACTAGTGGACATTATGATGTTCCATTTAAACTGGGAAGTCGGAATCTCTGAGTCGAAAATTTCACCTGGAACACCCCCTGCAGGCGAAGTTTCAACTCAGATCATCAGAGGAGCCTCTATAACAGAGGTGGGAAATCTTATCCAGAAAGGGATAAAGTGTATGTAGGTCTTTGATGCAACTCCCTAATTAGATTATTAAAGGACTGATTTGCTGAACAGTCCTCACACCTGGGTTTGAACAGCTGACCTAAAGGTTACCCCAAAAACCTGCACACACACCGGCCCTTTGCGGATAAGACCCAGCCCAGCCCTGCTCTAGAACCCCAACATCAGAATTCAAAATCAGCAGAAGTCAACACTGTAGTTATATACTATTTATTAGCATCTGTGCTTTGTGTCTCATTAAATTAGTCATACGCAAAGTACTGTTCGACCTCTATTTGTGGTCATGTTGCCATGGTTTGTATGAGCAAAATATCATATGATGCATTATCATCAACTGGTATTGCTAACAATGGTTAACAATGAACTTCTTGTAATGAATTACAATTAGCTCGGGTGTGACGTCAGTCCCAGCCTCAACTTTTGACCTCCGAGGTAAATGGAAGGCAGCATTAGCATAGAGCCAATCATTTGTGCACACCATGGGAACAGTAAATAGGTGCTACTTTGTTTCTACATCACAATTGCTCTCAAAACCCAGCAATGCCTTTACTGAGCTGACCCTTCTAAATTGGAAAATCAAAATAAGCTGGAACTGCACTATAACTAGTTTCTCTTCATGGTATGGCTTGGGTACGGCCTGGTTCCTGTACATCAGTGGAAAAGCACCATAAAAGAGCAAGAATTCAGCAATGCTGTACACAGTACTAGATATCTGTGTGATGGAGCATATGAAATTATCTGGAGGGTAGAAGATTTTTCTATAGCCACCTGGGTCACTCCCAGTCAGCTGCTCTTCAGTCACGTCCTGAAACACTGTTTCTTCTTTCACCTCCTCATTAAAGACGGGACACACTGTACTCTCTGCATTCTGAGGAAAAGAGGAGAGAGTCAATAACAATATTCTGTAAAGAGTTCATCTGGTCTGTTGGACTGAAAATGACACGTTTCAACATCACACAAAGAAGCAGGGCCAAGTCTATCAATGTCTTTTTCAGGCATCATACAGGAGATTTTTTTCCTGACTGATACTGAACACAAGCTGCCCTCAAGCTGCTGCTGTCTCTCCTAATCCATCTAAGCAGCTCACTGCTGAAGGTACTACAGGGTAAAAGCACAGGTGACA
>JAABNX020000373.1:0-12387 GCA_015163995.2 Mormyrus lacerda | reverse complement strand
AGCCTCCAAAGCAATCTTCCTTTCGACATTCCTTTTAGCTCGTCTAATATCATTTTTTAACTCAGCCTGTAGACTTAAATATTCTTGCTTTATTCTATCATCATCAGTTAATTTACATTTCTGGAACAAAGCCTTTTTCCTTCTTACTTTATACTTTATAGTCTATACCGGAGCAGCAGGATAAACATTATGCTGAAATCTTTTTCCATAGTACGTCTGCTCCAGTTCTCGTTCATTTGAACTTTAATTTATTTTCTTTGACGCGTGCAACAAATTTTCAAAAGCTCCGTATTGTTCAAATCAAAGAAATTACCAATTTAAATCTAATGCCTAACAGCCCGAGGCTATTACAGGCATGGAAAAAACATTGAGTTTTGTAGTAGCTTTTATTATCAAGGGATTTTCCTTCTTTGGAAGGATTTTTTAATATGTGCACTTAAAATCTGGCCAACACGGCAGGCATTCATAATTTAAATATCAATTGGTATAACTAATTGGGTAACGACTGTGTGAATGTCCAGTGTCATGCAGGGAACGCTGTGATATTTTGTTGCATCTGTTCCTTTCCCTAAACATTCCTCAAGTGCTAATGAAAGCCATTGTTATTTTTGCTAGGAGACGCATATATAATGTAGAGTTAAAGAGAAATGTCTGTATCATACAAAACTTTTCCGGACTTTACAAGAACCTGGAAGGGCACAGGCCAAAGTAGTTCAGGATTATTTTTTACGTATTTCTGGATTATTCTGCATTTTCCATTAAAATATGTTTATGTTTAGTTCTCAAATGCTTGACCTTTGACATTTTGTAGTCAAAATATATGCACAGCACCTTCAAAAACTTTCCAAACCATAAAACACGCTCATAGAAAAACATTCTGAGGCTATTACTCCAATCATGATACTTGAAAAAGACAGGAATGAGTTTAGTATGAAGCTCCCCTTGGGGGGTAGCCCCAATATCGCTTTCATTTTTAATCAGCTTCTCAGCAAATATACCAAACATTAAAATCAATACGGCCAGGGAAAAGAAAGGCGACAGCGGCACATACAATATGAGACATAAATGAGAGCTGTGCAGGAAAATATCCCCTTGAGTTAGTGGAAAATCCAACGACTTCTGCGGGCTCCATATCAAATATATAATTTCATGACGTTCTGCGGGTTACACCTACACCGGACTTTGGTGACAGTTTTTATGTGATGGAAAGGTGTATGGAGAGTAATTAGTATACAGATCCTCCAGGGGTTAGAGATTCCCTGCATATTCTGTCATTTTGTTGGATTTCAATCAGAACACATCTGCCTGCTGTCTTCACCGTACACTATTGCTCTCCCACAGTCTTGCATTTCTGAATATCTTCTGCCATCTAGCACATTATTTTTTGCTTTTCTTAAGCCATTTTTATATAATACTTGTTTGTTTTTAATAGTTATTACTCCTATTTCCACTGTGCGGGGCTCCCCATTAATGAAGACCTAAGGCTATGTACAGTAGGGTATAATGGCACTCTGAGAATGTTTACAACCACTTATGACAATACTGTGATTCTACTGCTACCGACATTAAGTTGTCCTTAGAGATTACTGTCGCCTGAGTTTTCTTAAAATGCATATTTTAAGACAATATGCTATATTGTCCCTTTGTTCTCCTTCTCTGGGTCTAACATATTGTTCCAAAATATGGAGTCTGGCCTCCCAAGAGATAAATCCACATAGTTCCCAATCTATTCTCAGCAGGTGCGCATCAATCCGAAAGTGTAATTTGTTACAGAACAACCAGTTTTCCCAAAAATTACAAAGTGTACCCCTACCCAGTGATGTCTGGGACAGGCTACAGATGCTCGTCCCTCCATGATCCTGTATTGGGTAATTGGTAGGAAGATGAATGGATGGAACTTGTATAATGATATTCAAATAAACGATGGATCATGAAAATCAATAGCTAAATTAAATTGTAATAGCTAAATGTATAATTAAATTATAGCAGTTAAATGAATTGCTTAGGGAGAAATCAAATGTGAAATTTATTAAGAAGTATCAAATCTACAAAGCGTTCCCCTAAACGTCTGCTGGCCAGAGCCTCCCAGCTACCCTGACAGAGGTGGCTGAATCATAGAATGTACCGGAGTCGCCCACGTGCTCATGAGGTGTCCCACGTGCCAGGGAGGTAATCCAAATGATCAGGCTGCTGGCCAGCGGGCCCCAGAGCATGCCAACTAGACTGAGTTCCAAACCCCATTGAACACTGAAGAAGAGCAATAAAATGACCCTGCACAATGGTGATTTCATCAATGTGGCCAAGTCCTGGCACACCT
Source organism: Mormyrus lacerda (assembly GCA_015163995.2). NCBI lineage: Eukaryota > Metazoa > Chordata > Actinopteri > Osteoglossiformes > Mormyridae > Mormyrus > Mormyrus lacerda. Next base: position 10,070 of record JAABNX020000373.1, on the reverse strand, counting down.
GAATGGAGCAGATGTCAGTCCGGAAGGTGAGCAGCCCTGCTTTGCTGCTAATCCCTTCACAGACCCATACCAGCATATTACAATGACCAGCAGCTTTTCCAGGGAGCAGTGCCTACTGATCAGACTGAAGCACCGTTGGTATAGTGAGTGACGGAGGGAACCATGATTACAGGAGTGCGTGTCATTCCAGCTCTATTCAGTCATTTATTATGTGGTGACCAGAAGAGGGTCCTTATGCTGATGCTCTTTCCAGAGCATTTTATCCCCATTACCAGCTGGGTTGGAAACTTCTCTGTGACAGATAAAACTGGTTTGCAGTGGGTCAATGGGAATGCAGAGAAGATTGCCAGCACTCTGCTACCTTTCCTGCATCTATAACACTCACTGTATTTGCAGAGCCATGACAATCACTGGTGACGCATCACGCCCTGGACACCATTTGATTAAACTGCTACCATCTGACAGAAGGAACAGGGCAACTAGAGTCCATATGAGATTTAATAACAACTTTTACCTCAGTGTGTTAACCAGCTAGGCTAAATTGGTTCCAGTAAAGAGCTCTTATTAAATGATTCTCATCCTCACCCACAATGGCCTCCGAGTTCACAAGAACATCCTGGTCATTGACTATGCAACCTGGTACATACCACGCGATACGTGCGCCAATCGATTGTTGTAACAGTGTGAATGCGCACGTATTTTATGTGCATTTGCGCCGATATGACAAGACGTTATTATGCATTTTAACCTCTGTGCCGTAAATGAAGTACAAACGCACAATAATATCGGAGCAAATGGACATAAAATACGTATGCATTCACGCAGTTACAACAATCGATTGACGCACGTATTGCTTTTAAAGGTGAATGCGTACTTGCGCACCACTTATGTCAATCCCTGCACGTGAACCTACAGAAGCACTTAATTGAACCTGGATGCTTCCTGTCCACAAATACCTAGGTGCCCCTGGAAACAAACTTTGATTCTGCAAACAACTGGGAAGTATAAAATGTTTACGAGACACAAATTCACAAATGTATGACAAATAAATTGTGGCTGAATATTTTTGTGATTGGATTACAGCAGGTCTCCTGATGGTAGCTCATGGTCTTTTGGTCTAACATATGAAGCGTTATTTGGGAGCACATTTGAAAAGCTCAATAAATGTTGCAATGTCTTCACAGCGAAAACAAACAATGCATGATTATAATACAAATATGATCTGCCTTAAATTGACCATTGAATCACTTCCAGAACTCTCATAGTCCTACATCAAGGATGTGGAACTTCAGTCCTCAGTTGGGCCATAAAATTGATTAATAGCTTGGTTGAAGCCAGTCAGATTTATTGAGTGGGGGACAAGTAAGATTTGTCGAGCGATTAGCCAGACTGATATTGGCCCAGTTCATGCAAGCAATATAAAATTGTACTACAACCATTTTTAACTGTATTTATTTTGCAATGTGACATATTTAGAACGGAACCCTACAGCTTTCTGTATTTAGGCTGCAGAACATCTTAAATCAACATAAAATAATTCAAATACATACAGTAGGCACACATAGGCCTGTATGCTAAAAGCAAATTAAACTACTTTTTGAAAATACCGCCAAAATGCTGTACACCACAATATAGGTAAAATACACACAAGGGAGTAAGCACAACGTGAACTATGCAAAGTACACGAGCCATCTAAGTAGGTACATCCCACTCAATCATTTGGGACGTTGCCCTACAGTGTAACACTCTGTGCATGTTCTGGTGTAAATCCTGATGTTGTTTTTAGAGTGCATAGTAGGCCAGTTAGATGCAATAGTTTGGAAACACTGAGATATTTTCATACTTTCTATCCTTTTTCCAGACTTTTCCAGACTTGGAAAACACCAAAATTAGACACAGCACCATACATTTCAGCACTGCACAAGAACCCTGTACGTGGGAAATTACTTTGGAGTTTTGATATAAATAATCAGTCCGTTCTGTCTGAAAATGAGTTGGCACAATGAGACCAAAAGCTGATCTGATCTCAGGGCTCTTTCATTGTCTGCAGTACCAAGCAGTCAATTTACACAGTATGCCGAAGACAAAAGTGAGACAGTAAGTAGAGTCGCGGGTGGAGATGTGAAGAAAACGATGCATGTCGTGTATGCCCAGCCTGCCAGCTGATAAAGCATTTCAAATTAAAAATTTGAGTAAAATGCTACTGTTTGGATATCATTTTGAAAGTACATTTAGTGAAACTAACAATCTATAAAAAATTTCGGTAACACTTTCTTTGAATGCAATGTCTATAAGAATCTATGAATACATTCGTAGCACATTATAATACATTAGTAAAGCATTATAAACATGGCTATAAATATTTATAAGAAGGCATAACTCATTACAGCCATACTTATTATGAATTTGAATTCTTTATGAAGCTCTCATCTATAATGCACTATATATACTGTACCTTCAAAATGCAGTACAAAGCATCCATAATTCTTATACCAACCATTATCATACATTATGAAGTCATCTATATGTGCATTATAGATAAGAGCTTCATTGGCGTTTATGAAGTATTATAATCAAAACTCTAATGACTTTTGACTGACGATAGAAGATGTTGTAATGCTTTATTAACTCCTATACCGACCGTTATAATGCATTATGGAGGAATCTATAATGCACTATAAATGACAGCTTTAAGTAGAGTTACTGAAATGTCTTTATTTGATATACTTATTTTCTACTGGCTAATTTCAGAACATGAAAGTGTCAACAGACAGAAAGGGAGTCTTGTATCAACCTCAGGACACAGCTTGATTCCTATGCCAGATGGACAGACCTTCTGACACTCTTTTCTTTGTAAAACCTCTCCACTTACTCTCACATCTAGGATATTGACATTTTACAAGTGACAGGTAGATTGTGCTGATGTCTTTTAAAGCATACATTAAAAAATCTATTCACTAATGATCCACCATATTTGAAAATATAAGGGTCATTAGTTGCCACTAGCAATGCCCCTTTTTTCTGTGCGTAAAGCTTCAGATATTTGCTTTTTCATTTTCAATGTTTCCATTTTGCCATCACGCACAAATGCACAGGACAGTACTGAGTAAACAGCGCACAGCTGCGCCTGTTAGCTCAAGAAGCTGAACATCTGGGGGCAGGTGTGTCATTACGGTGGTGCACTGCCTAATCGCAAACATTCACTTGGGCAAGGAGAGGCACTCATTATACATATTGCAGACACACACACACACAAAAACAATCATAAACAGAGACAAATAAACTGACTAAAGTGGTGGCGTCTGAAAATAACAAATCCTGTATTGAAATTAAGAAGCACAAAATGTAATTTTATACCTCTGCAAAACGTCACAAGAGAAAACATCTCCTGTAAGACAGACTTTATTCTTCTCTTATTGTGTACAATTACACTGCCTTATGAAGTACCCATCCACCCATATTCCAAGCACTTACACAGTATCTTTTCCTACATACGGTGGCAGATTAAGGGCAGATATGGGGAGGGAGCCCACTAAGGGGGGCATTTTAGGTATTTTTTGGAGAAATAAGACGGGGGTTACAAACATTGGAACATAAGTAATATGTTCAGTAATATATCAAAGCCAGCAGAGAAACCTACCAATCAGGGTGGAGGTGGAAGTGCTGTTGGTAAAATTTCACACCACCGGATTAATCAGCCAAACTTAAGATATATTATTATACAGTAGATTACAAGTTACCACTTTACAATAAGGCTCCCTTTTGCCACTTGTAAACGGTACTAACTCATTCATAAAAAGGAAACTGTGTTATAATTTGTTTAAATTTGTATATTAATAATTTACAAAGTATTACAACCTAATTAATAACCAGATGGTAAACTGTTCATAAATTCTTTATATTTGTAGCCTTATTGTGAAGTGGCACTAATTATAATATTTGAACCAAAATTGTTATATAAATGGTTTGGAGAGGACGTTTGTTTGGTTATTTGCTTTGTTACTAAAAAAGAAAAAAAAAACGATAAGATCAGCAAGGGGCCCCATAGAGGGATGTTTGCCTCCCCCAAAATTCTGCCCCTGTCATGATGGCTTGGAGAACAAAGCAAGGTTACCCCTGGTTTTGGATGGCTGTCCATCACTCAGAATGTACACTGACACATCATTACAAACCACGTGCAATTTAGAGACACCAGTTACCTGCCTGCATATCTTTGGGTTTCCGGAGGCAACTTGCACAGCGTGGGAAAGCATGCAAATGCAATTGGACTGAAATGCAGTGATTATTCACTATACCTGCAAATTTATCTATTGCATTTGTAATATACACTGTACTGTATGCAATTTGTATTTTGAAATGTTTACTCGGTTAGCTCAATTCAGTGTGTTTATATTACAGCAATATAATGTATTTATATGTAAACACATATAAATTGAAGTTTCTTAATTTTATGAACAAATATTAGAGTGTAAAAATCACACAAAATAATGTTGCTCTAATATTTGTTAGCCATGATTACTGAATCAGATGTACATAAGAAGCTCATCATAATATTTTAGCTGAATAGGACCAGCAAAGGCCATGAATAAAATCTTTAATTAAGATTTTAATTGCCCTTCACAGCCTTATGTCATGTCATTCCCTGTCACTAGCCCATTCTCCACTAATGATGTCTATGTACCCCAACCAACCAACTCAAGGGATATTAGGCACTACATACAAATGAGCAGTTATGCTCTTTTTTCTTTTGTAACACTCTGTTTTTTTCCTTCTTGTGTCGCAAACCTAAAAATCACATGCATGGCAGGCTTTGCAATGTAAATTCAAAATTCTCTCTATTTACCTGGGTCCCACAGCACTCAAATATGATTGGATTAACAATGTCAAATTTGTTGTGTGCTTGCAAAGACATTCGAGTGTCTAGTGGCATCCTGACGTGTGTGCTCAGAATAGCTAGGTAAGCCTCATTAGCCGGGATTTCTTTTCTCCACCAGAAGCAAATAATTCAGTTACTGAATTTGCATGCCATCTCAAAGTAATGTAACAGCAAATAAAAACTAAATTAGCTGTAACTCCAGTAACCGCCAGTTTGTCTAGCTCTGTTGAATAACGTTCTATGTCTGATGAATGATGTCTGAAAGCTCCATTCTCCTTTAACACAAAGCATTTTATTGTGTCCCAGTTCACAGGATGACAAACACGGTCATCATTAACTGGAACAAATGATTTTTTGACGCAGAATGAACACTATGGGTTGTTTAGTCACAAATCAATTTTTATCATACCTATTTGTGTCGGCCCTCAATGCCCAGCTATAACACACCAGGAAAGAATCTCCTTTTTAACGTAGTAAAAGTCCAGCTGTTTTTAGTTACACATATAGCATCCATTTATTTTTATATTTCCTGAACAATATTCCATTTTTGTACTGTTTGCATTTTTGTATATTTAGTAGATGCTTGCATACATTTCCCGGAAGGCACGGTCAGCCAGTTCCTGGAGCAATTGCACATGGTGACTGGTAGTCACCTTAACCCACACACTGCCCCACCAACGAATCAAACTGGTAAAACAAAAACACCCGTGAACCCTGGTCTTCCCTTACAATCACACACTCGCTAACCATTTGTGCTACTCTGCCTCTCTCCTGTACTGTGTACTTGTTTGCACTATGTCTGCTGTCTTTGCCCTTTGTTTTGTACTACATCTTGGTATCTGTTTACTTGATGTACTTCATTGATGTAGGCAAATGATTTTTTTCAATAAGGTACACCTTATCTTAATAATAATAACACTGGTGGCTCCCTAGAATTCCTCTACACATTGTCACATGAATTTCGGATTTCAAAAAAACAAAAATGCCCTGCATCGCTGTATACAGGAATTCCAACCAATTATGATTTCTTTTGTAAGTTAATATGAAAGTGGTGCCATTTCCAGAGATGATTTCTGAGTATATGTGAACAAAATAATATAATATAACTAAATGTTGCCTTGAGGTTTATGTTTGTGAGCAACTATAACCCTCTTGGCCACAGGCCTTGCACCTCTCCCTCTATCAACTGCCCCAGCCAGCTGGTCCAACATCAACACTGCTGACCCCTAAGCACAATGGCCACACTTCCACCTGATAGTCTCCTCCAGAAATGCAGGATCACATAGATGTGCTTCACAAATGAATATGCCCAGCGATTACACCAAGTTACATGTCATTTCCCCAAATCACATTACACATTCCTTCACTCACCTTTTTTTTAGCTATATAACTATAAAATATAAAATAATGCCAAACAACAGAATGCTGGGACTAGCAGGACTTACCCTTTGAAGACGAATGCCTACTACAGGTGCAGCATCATATTATACCACTTTCAGGTTTGCTCATAATTTCTGCACCTGCTTTGCAGTTCTGTTATGCATATGTTGTTATATAACGTCTCAAAAACAAGCAATAGAGCAGAAGCTGCTTCAGGGATCTGCTCTCCATCCTGCTTCCCTGCTCATCAGTCAGATTTGCAAGTGTCTTCACAGGAACAAAATGTACAATAGTTGTATTCAATACAAGAGAGTTTTGGTAAAACTTTACTTAAGGTTTTCGTCTAAAATGCACTACAGATTCCTTCATAATGCATGATAATTTCTAAGGGTCAGTATAAGAATTAATAAATCATTACAGCATTTTCTATTTACAGTCATAAGGAATTATAGTGTTGATAATAATACTTCATAATCTCCAATGAAGCTCTCATGTATAATGCACAATAGATACCTTCATATTGCATTATAATTGATGGTACAAGAATTAAGGATGCATTGTACTGCATAATGAAGGTATCTATAGTGCATTATAGATGAGAGCTTTCATAAATCTTTTATAATGTATAATAAAAATGGCTATAATGGTTTAAGCCATTTTATAAATACTTATAGCCATGTTTATAATGCTTTATGAATGCATAATAATATGTTGTGAATGTGTTAATAAAGTCTCAGCGATAAGGCATTCATAGAAAGTGTTATTAAATTTTATATGAGTATAAATAAAATTTGATATTATATTTTTATATTTTGTATGGACCACCATTTTAGCTCAGTAGAAGAGTCATTGTTGGAATTAAGTTCATGCCTATAGAAATAAATGGAGAGTCCTCACAAAGATATGTGTATGTGGATTATGTTTATATTACATTGTGGGGACCAAATGTAAAAAAAAACAACAGATTTTTAACATTGCAGGGATCATTTTTGAGGTCCCCACAAAGATCTCTGATTGCTAATGTTGCTCTGATGTTAAAAAATGTGTGTGTGTGTGCATGCGTGAGTGTGTGTGTATGTGTGCATGCCTGCGTGTGTGTGTGTGCCTGCGTGTGTGCCTGCGTTTGTGTGTGTGTGTGTGTGTGTGTATACATGCATGCCTGCATGTGTGTGTGCCTGCATTTGTGTGTGTGTGTGTGTGAGTGTGTACATGCATGCCTGCATGTGTGTGTGTGTGCCTGCATTTGTGTGTGTGTGTGTGTGTACATGCATGCCTGCATGTGTGTGTGTGTGCCTGCATTTGTGTGTGTGTGTGTGTGTGTGTGTGTGCCTGCATTTGTGTGTGTATGACATCCTCAAAGAACACCTGCTTCATCCCATTATCCAAAGACATGCAGTTATGTGAATCACAGGTAGTGTGGCTTATGCATGGTAGTCTGCCCTGCAACATACTGGAATCCCATTCAGGGGCTCCTCTGCCCTGTGCATCTTTGGTGAGGCTCCAGGTCCCTGTCACCCTGTAGAGAATAAGCAGTTACAGGAGATGGATGGATGGATGGATGGATGGATGGATGGATGGATTTTATAACAACTGAACATAAGTCATGTAGGATCACACATGCGCATGTCACAGAGCTTAAATTCCAGGTGGCCTGAGACAAGGCCTAGCCTGGTACGAGAGGTACACGTTGGCCTAAGCACCAAAGGGGGGTTAGTGACCCCACACACACAAACACACTTAACACACAAACACACACACCCAGACACACACAGATAACAGGGGAGGCCAGCACTCCAACTTTTATGGCCCAAAGATTTAGGGACCTACAGACAGCAGAGTGGACCTCAAGGACAGGGGTCCCTCGACTTGGCAGGCAACCCCCTCCCCAGACATCCTGCCTTACATACCACTCACCCAACAGACCAACACCCTAAAGAAAGTTTCTTTTAAGTCACCTTTTGTATACCCTGTATACTGATTTACTCATGACTACTAGTCTCAATATACAGATAGATTATGTTTGTATGTGTCCTTAGACAATCCTAGTGTCTTGTGTGCCACTTATATAACCATGTTCATGGAGTATCACCTATTTTACCCCTTTATAACTGAACACTCATAAATTTGAATAAACAAGTATGTATAGCTACCACTGCATATATGTCTTAAATGGTTACACCAGAAGAATCTTGAAAATTAAATAGTCTAACCAAGAATCTTAGTGTGTCTCCCCCCCCTTTTCTTCCACATTCCTCGGTGGCCCTTATCTGATCTTTGTGGCCCGTTAGCAAGCTCTTTGTGCTCGACCAATCGGCATTAAAAAGAACTGAATTAAGATGAATATTATCCATTTTGGAGAGCAGGTCAATTGGGATAAGCCACACCAACCAAAATATGTTATTCCCAGATGTGCAACTTAAACTGATATTACCATAAACTATCGGCCATGCCTAGCTAAGGATAAGATGTGCTGTTTAAATCTGAATATGTAATGTAAGGTCTGTACAAAGTGTAACATCTGTTGAGATGCAACCCAAAACACCTACACCGTAGACTGATGTGTCAATAACATACATTATATTAAATAATTGCTAATTAATTAATTAATTAATTAATACAGATGGTATGAGGGTGAACTGCTTGGCTGGTATGACATGTTTGGTATCCAAATGATGGAAAAATCACTCCCGATTCCAAATCCAGTCAGTGGTTACCATAAAAGTGTATGTATCAGAAGTTACACCAGCCTAATGAAAATCATCAGTAAAGGGGACTCGGTCTGATCATAAATCCCAAAAGGACTGATACAGACCCCCTTCCGAAAGCCCGCCAAAGGGATGGTCAGCCACTGGTCCAGGAGTTGAATTCCTGGTCATCCCTATGCATGAACTTTAGACCATAAAACCCTGTCACCTCAGAAAAAATAGGGGCAGAAAGACCATCAATCTGAAGTGAGAGATGAAAGGTTGTTACTCATTATATCCGGTCATTGCATTTCCATAATTACATTGTTTGCTTATTCTGTTATTTCGTGTTTGTTGTTTATGTTAATTGTAATGTCTGTCTAATGTTAGTTGTAGTGTTATTTAGGAATAAATGCATGAACTGACCTATACTGTTTTCTGGTTTGCTTTGCTTCTCGCTTTATCTTTTTTGCCTTTTGTCTTTTTTTGGTTTTAATTCTTTTTTTGTTTTGATTCATTTCTGTTTTGGTTTGAGTCAGTGACTTCAGACTCTACAGCTCAACTGCCTGGCCGACTGGACCCAGCGCCGTTGCGTTGTTCTGTTGATTCGCCAGTGGAAACCGACCACCACTGTAAGACGGTGCATGTGCAAGAACCATATAGATGAGTTTTGTGTATGATTTAAGTTATAATTCCTTTTTTTCTTTTCTATTGTGATTATCAACATGTGGAACACTTATGTCCTGTTTGTTGATAGTTAGCCTTGTGTGTTTTCCTGCATTGCTGAAATACGCACTGTCCCCTTGCTAAACCCAGCCAGCATGCGTGTAGGTCATTGGTGCCATTCGAAGTTTTAGTGTCTGTGTGTCTAATAAAATGTATCTTTATTAGTTTGGAACCACCTCTCTGTTTCTTTAGTAATGAGCTTGCGTGTCCCTGTTGTTTTCCTTATATTTCCTTGGGTGAAATTCCCAGGTGCCATAGTCGGTTCTTTTAATATTTGTCATCATATATACAGTGGGGCAAAAAAGTATTTAGTCAGCCACCGATTGCGCAAGTTCTCCCACTTAAAATGATGACAGAGGTCAGTAATTTTCATCATAGGTACACTTCAACTGTGAGAGACAGAA
>JAABNX020000372.1:0-12428 GCA_015163995.2 Mormyrus lacerda | reverse complement strand
ATTTTTATTCCATCCTTGTTTAGGAATGTGTTTCTTGCTGATCTGGTGGGTGGGAAATGGACTCCCCAGAAGACTGTGGTGATCCGTTTCAATAAACGTGAGTCATCAGTTCCTGGCATCTTGGCAAAAGTCCAAGATGCTGTTGGAGGAGAAGTTCTAATATTGACTGTTGGACAGGGGAATGAAATCCTGGATACTGAGGGAACTAAAGGTAACTGCATAAAATAAGACTGACTGCATGCTACAGTAGCTAGTTAACATTAAGTTAAAAAAGGTCAAAGTTTGAATTGTTGTGAAAGAAACAAATTGATTTTAGACAAGTTGCAGAAATTTAATCAGGTTCTGATCATGATGTATCTTTGAAAGAGGCTAATTGTACATTGGCAGCAGATTGTTTTGGTGTCTCCATTGTTTTCTTTGTTGTTGTTTTCTTTTATACAATTATTGAACTTATTAGTGAAATTTTCCAACTCTCCCCAGGGTCAACCTACTGGAAGCAAAATTCTAGGAAGGTCTTTGCTGTGCCTGAACAACAGTTCCTGGAAATAAGATCCAAGAAGAGAAGGTTTAGGTAAAATGTCTGATATCTCGAGCATATTAGTTGACACTTAACAGGCTTAAACATAAAAAATTTGGTGTGCTCCTTGTAAATTCTTGCCTCAGCCAATGGGATGATGACAGCCAACTGCCAGAAGTCCTAGAAAGAATTGAAGAGGTGTTGTTGGCATCCCAAGTCCTGCCAGAGGTTGCGCAGACCATCAGACGATTGTCAGAGCTGACACGCATGCAGTTTGCTGCACATTCTTCAACTGCGAAAGACAGAACAATCAAGAATGCATTTGGTTGCTTAATTTGCAAAGGTTTGTCAACAAGACCTTGTTGACCTCTATAAGATTTGTGGATCTAGCCAGTAGTATTTTGTCAGTTAAACCATAATATATGTCACTTTCCACACTTTACTGAGGATTAACATCCCAGAAATGTTCTAAAAATACAAAAAAAAATATGTCCTATATTTTCAATTACAGGGTCCATGAATGATCCTGTAATCGCAGTTTGCTGTCATTTTGTCAGCAAAATGCCAACACCTGTGTGAAAAGCAGAGCAGCCAACTCAAGGGAAAACACCTTCAGAGTCACAGGAATTGATGGTGCGTTGTCTGCTTTTGGTGATCTTATCAAAGATTAAAAGACAGCATGTTTGCCACTGTTACAAGAGTCAAATTTAGCTGTTTTATGACACAAATATGGCAGCTCTATAAATGACTGGTGTTTGTTACAAGTTAAGAGTAAAACTTGAATGCAGTGTTTAAAAAGTTATTACTGTTCAGGTTCAGTCAAGTTCAGATTTTGACATAAAGATGCACTACGGGCAGCACTTTTTCATTGACATGCTTTAATAGAAAAGTAATTCAACTCTTTGCACATTGTGTCAAGTTCTACTTTTGAATGGTTAAAAGTAAGATGCAGCCCTGGATAGCACTTTATTGAAAACACTTAAATGTGATTTTATTCCTCAAACTACAGTTTTTTTTTATACAGTTGATAGGTTTCCTGATAAATATCTTGGTCCTGTTATTCTATAGAAGAATAATGTCTTGTCACTGTCATGCCCCGATCATCCGTCCCTCTCGTGTGCCACGCCCCCTCATCAACCCCGTGTGGACTCCCTGTGTTTATCAGCTGTTCCCGATGGTTGTCAATTAGTCCATTGTATTTAGTCCGTTAGTACGTGTTTCAGTTTGTTTCCCCAGTTTGGTCATTGTAATTGTATTGTTTTGCCTGTCCCTGCTGGTCCTGCGCCTAATAAACCCCGTGTTCGCCCCGACTAACCTTTCCTGCACTTCTGTCTCCGCTCCGTACTCTGTGAGGCGTAACAGTCACATTCATGAGGTGTAATATGGCTTCTTTAAATGGTGTGAAGTCATGGTTAACGGCATGATCAAGGCACAGTGTAATGTCTGGGTAATGTTCAGCAAAATCTTGCTTTGCTCTGGCTTTGTCTTCCTCACAAGTAAAGGGATCCATCCCAAATGTCGATGTTCTTGTCAGACAGGACCCCACATCTTGCTGGTACATGTCTGCTACCACAGAGGCCTGTGGAAGGAGTTCCTCTGAAATCTTTGCTGGACATCCACCTTTAGCCAATGCGTTTGGTATCCCTTTTCTTACAATATCAGTATCAAAATTAAAATAAAAAACGTTTTAAAATGTATACAAATATATACAAAATGGCATTTATGTAATAGCAGTAGAAGCAGTAGTATCATTTGCACCTGCGATCCTGTGTGTATTCCATGATTGCACAGTTCGCCTAACCCCAATTGCAGAAACCTGACAAGTGAGATTGGATACACAAAATTTAGTTGTGTTGTCCTCCATGTTGATCTCCTGCAGTTGCAACAGGGCTTCTTTTAGGGGATAGTTGACTTATTTATTTCTGGCCATATTCGCTCAATTTTGAGATTCTGTGGATACAGTATCATAATATTTAATGATATTGTGCAAAGAAATAATGGACTTAAGGTGAGATTTCTTATTGTGGTGGGGAAAAAACTCACATTTGATGATTTTGTTTGGACGTACATTTGCCTGTTTATATTGTATCTGTGTCTGGACAACTCTTGCATATACAGGCAGATATAGAACTCTTTTCCATGGTCAACCCGGATTTGATCCCACATACCATTTTGAATCACTGCTTCTCTGAAAGAAAATCTGAGAAAACTGCAACAGTGCTGTTTTGATGTTAAACACATGCTGAATTAGTCCATGCTAGTGATTCTCAATTACAGTCAGACCACATGATCTGGTGCTGTCCTTTTACAGTCTGTGACATGTAAAGTGTGTTAAAAAATGTGACAAAAAAAAGAGTTGCTAATGAGACTTGTACATACCTATAAACATTCTGATAGATTAAGTTGTTTTTAACAGGCATAATATTCAATAACTTTTCCCTTAAAATGATTAGACAATTGCATAGAAAAACTCAGTTAAAGGCTTTAGAGAAAGGGTAAATGCCAACCTTTTGCCGCAACTCATGATAAGGTTGATGAATCTGTCGTAGCACTCTTCCGACTCGAACTTCACCTGCATGTATGCCTTTTGATGACAGGTAACCTGTCATAAATGTGCGTCCAAATGTTAGCCTCACCTGTTAGACAAATAAAATATTTGTGTGTTTTTGTGTTATAAATCACTAGTATGCATTGTGTGTGTGTGTGTGTGTTTACAAAGCGTTTAACATATAGGTCTAAAATGTATGCAATACCATTTTGTCTAATACTAAATCTTTAAATGCATTTACTGATTTGAAAAGATATACAGTAACTGGATTAGGTTGTCTTGCATTTCATGTGCTCTGTGAAAAAGGCAACATATACACGAAACCACAAGTAGCAATACAGCAATTTGCAAGTGGCATGACATAAATTAAGGTTAATCACGCAGCAGATACATGAAGCCTGGCAAAAGTGCACCAAAAAAAACATAGCCTACAATGAATATTTGCTCACGCCTACACCTACCCAATTGCATTCAAATTAAATGTCCCCTCACATAACATTAAGTAATATTAACTTTAAAGAAAGATCAAAAACTTACCTCTTATAGCACTGGCCACTGACAGCTTTAGATGAGCATCATCCACTTTGCTGCGTCTTTTAACATTGTGTTCACTGCAAAACTTGCGAACACTCCTTGCGGAGCATTTTTGCACGCCCACCTGTGATTGGTGTGTAGAAATATTTTCATAACTCATATCATCATTAAGTTAGTGATAACATCTGCGTACCCTGCTAAAGATGCCATTTTATGATAATCTGTTGTCGTGTCTTTGCTGAAAAATGTGTATTTTCCTTATTTTTAAAATCATTATTTATTTTTGTTCATATTATGATAAAATGATAAATGAAAAAAAGATCAGTTTTTTTGTTTTCCGATTTTTTAGTTTTAGAACGGATATAAAATGGACGGAAGATACCCTGATTGTACACGGACCAGCTCTAATTACTAAATTATAAGTGTGGATTAACACATATATACCTGAAATATAACAGATATATTGTCTGTTGTCATGTCTTCTGACCTTAGAGTAAGCCTTTTACTACCAAGAAAAAACACGAAGCCATTTATTTTATCACTTTGAGACCACCAAGGGTAAGTCATTTCCAAGTTACGTCGTTGGCACTCAATGAAAAACCAAAACGGAATGTGAGCCGTAGTTTTCTGTTTTTTCCATGTTGGATTTCAGTGCAAAATCGGAAAACGGCTCGTTATTCATTTTTTTGATTTTAGTTTTCAAAACCAATACTGAAAAAAACCCTCATTTTTTGGTTTTAAATGGAAAAACGAATGAGCGAATCATACACTGATTAATATCTGCAATACATAACCAGTCTAGCGATTAAATGTTATAACAGCTTGCCATACGCATTAGCTTTCCCGACGGATATACTTCAGCCAGGATCAGCTACCTGGACGTGGAGGGGTGAACATCTGCTCTGACTGCAGCTAGGCGGGGCTGCTGCGTGAGGACCAGCCGCCTGTGAGTGCTTTGGGACAGGAGCGAAGCCCACGGCAGCACCCCCTGCTCGGGGAGAAGAGTAAAAACGATACGTGGTTTCACATCAGAGTCTCCGAAAGTCTCCGATAACACCAGAAAAAGATGCTAGATTTGTTGCTAGTGGCTTTTTTGAAAACGAGTTGCTAGAGGGGTCTAAAAACTTGCTAAATACAGCGACAAAGTCGCTAAATTGGCAACACTGGTTAGCTTGGTGCTCACCTGACCCCCGCCCCGCTCTACCCCACCCCGCGAAATAAAATGCTGCCGCAAAGCCCTGAAATGCGAGGAAAGTTAGCTTGCTGCTCACTTTACCACCACCCCCTCGCCCCACCCCGTGAAATAAAACGCTGGCGCAATGCCCTGAAATGCATTACCTTCGAGAAAAGTCCCAGAGACCCCTATATGGCCACAAAGGGCAGAATGTCCACTTTCACATGCATTTCCAATTATACTTTTACGTCGTCAAGTTTTGCGCTAATTCATTATGTGGTATCCTCGTTGACCGTAATATAATTTTTTAAACATCATGATGTATGTGGACTGAGGTTTGTTTAAGAGTCGTGACATCACCCTGTCATACCATAATGTGAATATTTAATCCCCGTAATGTTTAAGTATCTGGGCCGAAGTTTGTTTAAAAACCGTGGTATCACCGTCATATACCGTAATATTTTTAATATCTGTAAATCTGTCATTTTGATCAGCGCCTTCAGATTAATTTACCCCCTAACAAGCGGCCTTCCCCTTGATTCACAAAATGTAACTTTTTTGTTTTTTGTTTTGATAAACTTCACCAGGCTTGTGTCCAGTATGTCTACACCAATATTCAGACCCCTAGCTTGTACGGCTCGTCTGTGACGCCCCCTAATGTTCATTTTTATGCCTAAAGTTAATGATTAAATCCAAGATATTCGCCTGTGGCAGTGTAAGTGCGCCCTCTTACAATTAAAGCTTTAGCTTATAATTAAGGAGGAATAATTTTAATGGACATATATAAAGTGAAGTAAAGGGCAGACTGTCTAGTTTCAGAAAGACTTTAAACTGTCTTCATACATCACTCCTACGAGGAGTTATGGGCTGTCAAATGACAGGTGGGGTGCCCCATTCACTTAACATTGACGATCTCAATGATATTGAGGGCCAATAAAAACTCTTTTGTGAAATCTTCACTCACCTATACCTAGTTAATGCAGGCCAAATTTCAGAGCCCTAGCTCGTAGGGTTCAGCCGTGACGCCCCCTCATGTCCGTTTTGAGGCCTAATGCGCCCTTACGTTAAAAATTTAAAAATCCACCAAACTTGTTCTGTAAGGCGTGCGCTGATAAAACTTTGCATACTCACTCATACCTGCATCTGGTTAATGCAGGCCAAATTTCATGTTTTTGCCACATTTTTTGTGTTTACATCTTTATTTAAATGGCCTGTAAAAAAATTTTAACAAAGAAAATACACAAATACAAAAAAAATTAAAAATTAAAAAAAAAAAGGACAATGTCCCATTCTTACTGCTGCGGCCTGAAATGTAAAAAGACAAAAAACAAAAGAATGATCAGTGAGGAGAACCTCAAGAGTGACAGAGTAGTAGTGGTGGGTGGTGTGAGCAAATCAAGCTTTTCAATGTTTACTGATGTGGCTTACTTTTGGAATTTGTTGACGTCGCCATCATCGCTGCTTTCAATGACTGAGGACAAATAAACATGTCTTTAACGTCACCATACACATTCATCTATATATATATTCTCATGTGATGCTATGACAAGAAAGAACTTTAATTATATATGTTTTAGTTTTACCTGTTGTGACTTACTTTCAGTCTCTGCGGGGGAGGCGGGCGGACAGGTGGGCACTTCTTCATCGTCAGCTGGAATATGAAAACATACACCCATAATTTTGACAATCCCCATCAGCTACACTTTGTCACATACATGTGTCACATTCATGGGGGGGTCCACAGTCCCGTCAGTCTGTGTCACATGGTCGCCTTCGGTCATGTCTTCTGCCGTCGTGTCCCAGTCTTTGTCCACAGTCCCGTCAGACTGCGTTGCCTGGTCGCCTTTGGTCGTGTCTTCTGCCGTCGTGTCCCAGTCTTTGTCCACAGTCCCGTCAGACTGCGTTGCCTGGTCACCTTTGGTCGTGTCTTCTGCCTTCGCGTCCCAGTATTTGTCAGCAGTCCCGTCAGTTTGCGTTACATGGTCATCTTCGGTCGTGTCTTCTGCTGTCGCGTTCCCATCTTTGCCTGCAGTCCCATCAGCCTGTGTCGAGTGGTCACTTTCGGTCGCATCTATTGTTATCACAACTCTTTCCAAGTCCATGTCATACGCAATTGTGCTTGTTGTCAGATCGATGACATTTGGTTCTGGTGCTGGGCATTTCCCTCTGTCATCCTAATCACCTTCCAAATTACTGTCACTATTAGTCAGGTGATGCCTCACTCTGCGCCACTTTCTTTTTTGCACCAACATCTCTTCGTCTGAGTCGCTCACACTGTGGGGTCTCCCCCTCTTCTGGCCCACTACCTTTACCTTAGTTGTTCCCTCACTTCCTCTGTCCTCCACGTCATCTTCTGACAATGTGCAACACATCTTTGACATGACTTCTTCAGTGTCACTGAAGAAGGCTTCATTAAAATTCAAATCCGTGACATAAAACTTTTCAGCCGTTGCACCAGAATGGCACATCATTCTTCGGATGTTGGCCGTCTTCTGGGTCGCCAGGGATCTGCTGACCTATATTATGTCCCCATGTACCTATTATGTCCCCAGACAGTGTGAGGATATCCCTCAGCAGGGTCAACGCACGCAAAGCTCCGGGTCCTGACAACATTCCTGGTTGTGTACTGAGCAGTGGAACTCACTGATGTCTTTACAGACATCTTTAACATCTCACTCAACCAGGCTGTTGTGCCCACTTGTTTCAAGGCCACCACCATTAATCCAGTCCCAAAAAAGTCATCTCCCTCCTGTTTTAATGACTACCATCCTGTTGCACTTACTCCCATCCTCATGAAGTGCTTTGAACAACTAGTCTTGAAGCACATTAAGTCTGTTCTGCCCTCCTCCTTGGACCCCTTCCAGTTTGCGTATCGGCCCAACTGCTCGACCGAGGACGCCATCTTCACTGCACTCCATTCAGCACTCACACGTCTGGATAAAAAAGACTCATACGTCCGAATGCTGTTCATAGACTTCAGTTCAGCATTTAACACTATAATCCTATAATCATTTGAAGATGTAGCCAAAATAGACCTATTTTCTAAGAATATGCCACTGGAATACGACGATTTTATAACACGGAACTATTTTGGCTACATTTGAAGATAAAAATATGCCACTGGAATACGATGATTTCAGAATATCGAAGTGTCATGGTTAAATGTGACAACATTAGGAGAATATGCCACTGGCATATGCAGATACAAACTAGAATATGCCACTGGCATATGGCGATTTGAAGTGGATACAGTGCCATTGTATTTCAACGATTTTATAATGAACAATTCTGCCTACATATGAAGATATAGTGAAAATATGCCATGGAATATGCCGCCCTGTGTTGCAAAAAGAAATACTTATATGTCAATTTCTGATCCCCCACAGTCGTAAATAGTGTTTGCCAAAAGCGTCTGCCAATAAATTCCGATATATGACAATTATCGGGACGAGGGAGGTTCTTCTGGCAGGTCTAGAGGCAGTCTCACAGTGGGGTCGGGTCGGAGGGGGGCGCATTTGGCTGGCTTTAGAAGGGAGCCGTTGGATTGAGGATGGTAGGCGGATGAGAGGTTGAGGGTGATATGCAATTTGCTACAGATCTCCCTGAAGACTCGGGAGTTGAATTGGGGACCGCGGTCTGAGACGATGTCCTCTGGCAGGCCGTAATATCGGAAGATGTGGGTGACGAGGGTCTCTGCAAGCTCCGCTGCAGTGGGCAGCTTAGGGAGAGCTACTAAGTGGCACATTTTTGAGAATTGGTCCACTACAGTGAGCACGGTGGTCTTACCGGCTGAGCGGGGCAAGTCCGTAATGAAGTCCTTCGCGATGTGAGACCATGGTCGTGACGGAACCGGCAAGGGCTGTAGGAGGCCTGCGGGTACGTGTTGTGACGACTTGGCCTGGGCACATTCAGGGCAGGAGTCCACAAAATCCTGGACCTGCTTCTTCCAGCCGGGCCACCAATACCGCTCAGCGATCAACCGTCTGGTGCCAGCTACCCCCGGATGCCCGGTGCCTTGATGGGAGTGAATCCATCTGAGGAGGGCACTGCGATGTTTGGTTGCCACGTAGTGCAGTCCTGATGGACAACCCCGAGGAGGGGTTCTCCCCTCCTGTTCCTGTTGGATGAGTTTTTCAACGTCCCAGACGATGGTGGAGGTGAAGCAGGAGGGACTGAGGATAGGATGAGCTCGATCCTCGGAGGCTGGTGGGTCGAATTGCCGGGAGAGGGCATCAGCTTTGGTGTTCTTGCTCCCTGGTAGGTAGCTGACCTTAAAGACAAAACGGGCAAACCATTGAGCCCACCGGGCTTGGCGGGCAGATAGGTGTTTGGCGGACTGGAGGTACTCTAGGTTACGATGGTCCGTCAGGACCAGAAATGGATGACGTGCCCCCTCTAGCCAGTGTCTCCACTCCTCTAAGGCCAGGCGGATCGTGAGCAGTTCACGATCTCCTACCTGGTAGTTGCGCTCCACGGCCGTCAGCTTACAGGAGTAGTAGGCGCAGGGATGGCGTTTCCCGGTCTGGGGGTCACGCTGTATTAGAATTGCTCCCACACCTGCCTCGGATGCATCGATCTCGACCTCAAAGGGGAGCTCGGGTCGGGGTTGAACAAGGATGGGTGCTGAGCAGAAGGCCGCCTTGAGGGTTGCAAATGCCGCTGTCGCCTCCAGAGACCAAGATGGTCGGCCCCGTGTCAGAGAGGTGAGAGGCGTCGCCACCTGACTGAAGTTCCGGATAAAGCGACGGTAAAAGTTAGCAAACTCCACGAACCTCTGCAAGTCTTTAAGGGTACGTGGCCTCGGCCAGTCCCGGATGGCAGCCACCTTCTTCTCCTCCATGGCCACCGCCCCGTGATGGATCTCGTAGCCGAGAAACTGGACCTGGAGCAGATGGAAGGCACATTTCTCCCCTTTGGCAAACAGGCGATGTTCCCGGAGCCGTTGCAGTACCTGGCGCACATGCTGAACGTGTGTGGGCTTGTCTGGGGAGTAGATGAGAATGTCATCGATGTACACGATCACAAAGCGGCCCAGCATGTCCTGGAACACATGATTCATGAAGGCCTGGAAGATAGATGGACTATTAGCAAGCCCGTAAGGCATGACGAGGTACTCATACTGCCCCCTGCTGGTGATGAATGATGTCTTCCATTCATCCCCCGATTTAATCCGAACCAGGTTGTAGGCACTCCGCAGGTCCAGCTTGGTGAATATCTGGGCCTCCCGGAGCTGTTCTAGTGAGGAGGGAATCAATGGTAGGGGTTCCCTTCTCTTCACGGAAATGGCATTGAGGGCCCGATAATCAACACAGGGTCGCAAACCCCCGTCCTTTTTCTTCACAAAGAAGAAACCAGCGGTTACCGGTGAGGTTGGAGGGACGGATGATCCCCTGCTTCAAGCCCTCCTGGATGTAGTCCTCCAGGGACTCCTCCTCCTGGAGAGAGATGGGGTACAATCTCCCCTTGGGAAGGTTAGCGCCCTCCAGGAGCTCGATGCCACAGTCACAGTCCCGGTGAGGGGGAAGTGTGAAGGCTTGAGCTTTGCTGAACACATCGTGGAAATCCTTGTATTCCTCGGGGATCCGGCTCAAGTTCTCGGGTTCAGGACTCTCCACTTGGGAGGCTCGACAGGGCAGTGACATGCAGGCAGTTAGGCAGTAGTGGGACCAGGCGGTCAGCTCACCTGTTCTCCATTCAAGTTGGGGGTTATGTAGGTGCAGCCATGGATAGCCCAGTATGAGAGGATCCTTAGCGTGGGGGAGAACATACACGGAGATCCTTTCGACGTGGAGCGCTCCTACTTGAAGAGAGAAGGGGCAGGTGCGATACTGAACGGTCCCCCCTCTGATCCTCTCCCCCGTGACGCCCAGGACGTAGCGAGTCTCTGCAGGGGCAGACCTAGGTGCCGAGCCAGCGCTGCATCAATGAAATTACCCGCGGCCCCACTGTCCACTAGTGCCTGGACAGTCTTCTGCCGCCCCTGGAGACCTAGAATGACTGGAACGGTTAACTGGGTTTGAATAGACATCATTCGGGATGGGTCACCTACCGGCAGAACATCATCCTCCCGGCGAGGTCTCACTGGGCAGGAGGCGATGGCATGCCCCGCCTCCCCACAGTACAGGCACAGCCCGCCCTGGGTCCTTCTCCTCCGTTCAGCCGTGGTAAGGGGGCATCTTCCAGTTGCATGGGCTTGGGGGCGTCGAGAGGAGGTGCAGGAGGGGTTTGAGATGCCTCAGCTAGGTGGCGACGACGGCGGCGGTCCCGAACGGTGTTATCCAGACGGACCGCGAGCCTGACAAACTCTTCGAAAGACATTGCCTCCCCACGGGAGGCGAGTTCGTCTTGCAGCTCGAGGTTCAGACCCCTGCGGAAGATGGTAAGTAGGCAGTCCTCGGTCCACTGGAGCCCGGCGGCGATGGTGCGGAACTCTAGGGAGAACTCTGCTGCTGACTGGTTCCCCTGGCGGCAGTCCAGCAGCCGGTCCCCTGGTCGTCGCCCTACGGCTGGGTGGTCAAACACCTCCAAAAGGGCTTGGTGAAAGTCCCGGGGTGAACTGACGAGGGGACTCTGATTCATGACCGGTAAGGAGAGAAATGACGAACCTGACCTCCGCCGCCTGGCTGCGGAACATCTCCAGGTGTTCCTCGACGTAGATTCCGCACTGCATGAGAAATCCCCGATAGGTGTCGGGGTTTCCGTCATACCGCTCTGGCAGGGCGATTGGTGCGGAAGCCGACGGGCGGGGAGGTGAAGGCGGCAGAGGAACCTGGGCTGCCTGAGTAGCGAGCAGTTGTTCTATCGCTGCGAGGCGGTGCTCCAGATTCGGGGGGCTCGCTGGATCCATTATCTTGAGGCGAAGTATTCTGTGGTGTCCCCGTGGGAAGAGAAATACAGATCCAGTAATGCGAGCCCAATCCGGCTTTAATGGGAATCGGGAGGCTAAGGTACAAGTAGGGAAATCCAGAGAACGTGGTCGAGGGTCAGAAGGGTGAGTCGAAAGCCGGGGGGTCTGTCCTACACGGAGGCACAAGACACGAGCACACAGGGAAGGGAGGACGCGGAGTGCCGGTCTCGGCGGGGAAGGTAGGTCAGGAACGGGAGCGGGCCTGGGGAAGGACAGGGAACAGGGTGAGGAAAACACACAAGGCTGACGAAAGAGAGGCAGGAAAGCGGGTAGACAAGAGACACAAAAACGCTCAGTAAGGCTCAAAGACATTTGGCTCAATACTTCGCGACGAATCAGCTGTCAGGTTCTCCTTTGTAGGATCGCTAACGAGGCTAAATGCAGCGCATCTGGTGGGTGTTGCCTGTGTGGGCATGACAGTACGTTCCAAAGACACCCGAGTATAGTGAAAACCGCGTTGTTGTGTTTTGGTAAAAAAATGCCTAAAATGCCTCTTTTTACAGTGTACCATAAATATGCTCCCAAAACACTTTAATTTAATTTTTAACTCAGTTTAAAACATTACCCTTAACGAAAATGTAAAGATAAACCCATATCCCTGCTGTACAGTTTACAGTGAATTCCTGCAGTGCTGGAATGTAAAAACCAATATTAGGGGAGAGCGGGGTAAGTTTTCACACTGACTAACTTTTACTGAGCACCATACATCACAACATAATAAATGTTTCACCAAATGAAAGAAGGAAGT
>JAABNX020000371.1:0-12470 GCA_015163995.2 Mormyrus lacerda | reverse complement strand
CCATTGTGGTGGTGTATAGAGCCAAAAATGTTAGCATTGTGTCGATGTCCCAATATTTATGGACCTGACTGTATATTTTGAATACCAGTAGTCAAGGCTAAGAGGCACTTTATCATTTTTGAAAGTGTTTTTTGTTTACATTTTGTATGTTTTAAATTTATACATGAATAAGAGGCAGTTTACCATTTGGAAGTTTTGTGTTTAGTAACTGAATTTGAAAGAAAGGTGTTATATTATTCAGTACAGCAGTGATACTGGAATGTGTTCACTGTGAAATGCAGTTTTTGCTGACAAGCAAAATAAAGATATAATTTTGGGAGAAAAAAACATTGTTCTCTTTATGCACAAAACATGTACTGAACTGACACCATGGCCCAGAAACCGAGGTACAGACTGTACCGTGGGATACCTGTACTGTTGCACCCCTAGTGCAGATACATAGTCGGGTGTAGGATCACACATGCACATATCACAGAACTTAAACTCCAGGTGGCCTGAGACAAGGCCTAGCCTGGTAGGAGAGGTATACGTTGGCCTTTGTAACCAAATTTTTATTGGGTTATAGTGCAATGAGGTATACGTTGGCCTAAGCACCAAAGGCGGGGTTAATGACCCTGCACACACAAATACACACACACACAAAGATAACAAGGAAGGCCAGCACTCCAACTTTTATTGCCCAAAGATTTAGGGACCTACAGACAGAGTGGACATCAAGGATAGGGGTCCTTCGACTTGGCACGCAACCCCTTTTAAGGTTACTCAATTAAATCTGGTCATCGCATTTCCATAATTAAATTGTTTCTATTCCATTATTTCGTGTTTGTTGTTTATGTCAGGTGTAATGTCTGTCTTATGTTAGTTGTAGTATTAGTTAGGAATAAATGCATGTCTTTTAAACAACTTCAGTCTCCGTTCATTGAGTGCTCACAATAGTCCCTGCCTTTGTGCACTACACTCTGAAACCTCAAACTCGCCTAGTGAATCCCATTTACGTCTCACATTAACAGACTCACAGGGATCCCGCAATTGAGTTTGGAGGAACCAACCATTTGGCATAACGATTAGGCCAGTAGTTCTCAAACTAGGGTATGCGTACTCTCGGGCGTAAACAAGAGGCTGTAGGTGGTACGCAAGGGGGTGGGGGATCACAAATTCAAAAACGCCTCACTTTGCACTTTTACAGTTTAATATGGCTATTAAATACATGTGTATATACCACCCTCTGGTGTTCAGCAAAAAAATTGCACTGATAAAATACATCGGTGTGACTTGCCCAATTCACTGACAACTGACTGTTGAAGTTGCCTCCAAGCATTCAGTGCAGCATCGAAATGGACAAGTGGTTCACAAGAAAAAAATGCCCTACCACCGAGACACTGCCCACTACCACCAATCAGCTCATATCTGAAGATTCATTTGCCAGTGACCGCACAGGTGATTGTTCAACAACGTGTTCGTCAGATTGGGATGCTAGCATAGATGTATCTGTGGTTACTATCCAAGTGGCTAGCATAGCTGGAGACAGTCATGTGGAAAGTGATGAAGGGTCTGATGCGGAGCCTCAAAGTAAAACCTGCATTTCAGTGTCAGATCCTATGAATAAAAACAGACTACAAGCATCTTACATGGTCAGTTACAGAGTGTCTAAGACCAACAAACCCCACACTATTGTGGAGGACCTCGTTCTTCCTGCTGCTTTAGATATTGTGGGGACAATGTTGGGGGAAAAGGCAAAAAAGTCGATACCGTCCATTCCATCATCAAACAATACTGTCTCACGGCGCATCAATGCAGTGCCAGAAAATGGTTTACAGCAGCTACTTCGGCGCATACGCCACAGTGAATTTTATGCAATACAACTGGATGAATCCACGGATGTGGCTGGCCTGGTGCATCTCTTCGTATATGTGCACTACATTCTTGAAGGAACTATCAAGGAGGACATGCTGTTCTGTAAACCGCTGGAAGAAAGGACAACTACAGTAGATATTTTTCAAAAGTTGGACATATTCATTAGCACACATGGACTTGTGTGGGACAGATGTGTTGGTATCTGTACTGATGGTGCATGGGCCATGACTGGGAGACACGGGGGTGTGGTTTCGCATTTGCAAGCAGTTGCGCCAGATGCCTCTTGGGTACACTGCAGCATCCACCGAGAGGCTCTTGCTGCAAAGGGAATACCTATCCGTCTGAAACATGTTTTTGATACCACTGTAAAAATTGTTAAGTTTGTGAAAGCCTGGCCGTTGAACTCTCGCTTATTTTCTGCGTTGTGCAATGAGATGGGCAGCGAGCATCAGACTTTATTACTCCACACAGAGGTTCACTGGCTATCAAGAGGGAAAGTACTGACCTGTTTCTTTGGGCTGAGGGATGAACTTAAAGTTTTCTTCAGTAACCATCCCTTAGAGCTGAACATTTGCATGATGAAGAGTACCTTACGTGCCTGGCTTAGCTCTGTGATATATTTTCTTGTCTGAACGAGCTCAATCTCGGATTACAAGGCATTTCTGCAACCATATTCAATGTACAAGATAAAGTTGAGGCCACGATAAAGAAGTTAAACCTTTGGAAGAACTGCATGGACACAAACAACACAGAAGTCTTTCCCATGCTGCATGATTTTCTGTGCTCAAATGATCTCACACTCGTGCGACTAACATGCACCTTGAAGAGCTGGCGGTGCAGATACACGATACTTCCTAGAGATGGACGGGTCAAATGATTGGTTACGTCACCCATTCACCGCCGTGCCTACTTCGTTATCAGCATCTGACCAGGAGAGCTTAATTGAGACACAGACAGATCTCTTAAAGTTGAATACGCTCAAAAGACCCTGGCGGATTTCTGGATCGCAGTCCTGCGCACTGAACAGTCTGCGCTGGCTAAGCACGTTGTCAAGACTCTGATGCCTTTCGCCACCACATACTTATACGAAAGTGGATTTTCTGCTTTAACAAACATGAAAACAAAATACAGAGCAAGACTTTGTGTGGAAAACACTTTAAGACTCAGCCTTTCCCAAATTGAGCCAAACACTGAACAGCTGTGTGCCTCTGTCCAAATACATCCATCACATTAAATAAAGTTCTGTTTAATGAAAGTTCTTTAGTCTTTATGTTCTCGACAAAATGGTTAATTCTAAAAAATCTTTTGATACACTGCTAGTATTAAGTAGTAAAGTTTGTAATTGAAATTGTGTCATTATTAAAATATATTAATAAATTCATTTGGTGGTGACAATCGACTGTGCAGTATTTATGCATGTGGTATTGCAATCTATTTATAGACACTTATTAAGAGACGTTGGTAGCAGGGGGTATGCGGCCGGGGCTGACATGTCTCAAGGGGTACGTGGCTGGAAAAAGTTTGGGAATGACTGGATTAGGCAATAATCATCATTAAATACTAATTGCTTAAACTTTAATTAACTTCAGAACATATTGGTGAAGATATTAAAATTTACCTGAGCTAATAATTTCTACACTGGATTATTAATAGTCATGCATCTGGTCAGGTAAAGTTGGATTACTACATGTACAATATAATAATCTATATCACAAGTGTGTCTGCTGGGGTGTGGCATGAGTAAATGGAGTCCTGTAGTTGTGTTCTGAGCATTTGGCAACTCTGCAAGTTACATTGCTGAAGGTTTTTGAAAGTTCTTTTTAGTTTAATAAATAGGCAAAAAAGAAGAGTGCCTTACCTTTGGAAGCACTGTCGTCTTCTCACAGTTCACCAGCTTGTGAATCTGCAGATCTTGTACTCAACCACTGCAGAACTGTTGAGCTGAAAGGGATTTATACCACAAAGTGTATGCACTTATTCCAAGTACAAGGTAATAAATAATGCTTGGGTATGTGAGTTGAAGTACTGCGTCTGAGCCCATGATCCATTTTACTGCTGGCAAAACATTCTGATCTATGTCATTTATCGTTTCTGGTTGTCCAAATACAGTTGCTTGGCGTTACGATTTGATTTCTCCTGGCAGAGTACCATTTCTGTCACTTTTCCCTTCTCCATCACTTCTAAAAAGCTTGTATATCTACATGTCCTATACCACTGGGACTAATAATGTGTTTTCAGTGGCTGATGTCAATGAATCATAAAGTAAACGCTGATGGAAGTTATCATATTAATGTAGAAAAATTGTAAATTAAAATACCTGACCTCATAGCTCATGGTGCGTCCGCTGTTAGAATCTAAATTGGAAAAGAAGACGTTGTAAGTAAAACAAAGAGAAGCGCTGGATGCGCTTCATGACACTAGCAGCTACGAGGTAGATGCTAGCATGCTAACTGAGAGACATTTAAACTAAATTAAATTAAATTAAAGTTCGGGCAGAGATTGAGGCTGTGGAAAGGACTATCGCTGAACTGCTTGATCAACAATCACACCTGATGACAAAGAAGGCTGGCTTGGAAGCATCCCGAACCTTGCGGGCAACCTTACCTGTCAAACTTGTTGGGATGCTGATCACAAGAAGGCTGACGCTATGCTAACATTGACGCCACAAAGCCATTGTACACTCCCTCAGGCACCGCGTCTATGGCTGGGAACTTTGGTGGTGGGGTGGCAAACATATTCTCAGAGAACACTGACTGTAGTAAAATAGACCTAGGTGTTTCTATTTCGTTCGAATACATGGCATTATCTTTGAATTTGGGACCTATGGTTTTGTAACTGTATATCACCCACCTAAGCCCAAAGTTTTATGACAGAGTTTTCTGATATTTTATTGCTACTTTTCACACGTTTTGACTGTTTTATTATTACTGGAGATTTTAACTTTCATATAGATAATGAGGCAGACCCAGTTGCCAGCAATTTTAAGTACATTTTGTCATGTTTTAATCTTATACAACATGTACATGAACACACCTTAGATCTTATCTCACATGGCATTAATGTTACCATCCAGTCCATCAAAGACTTTACAATCTCAGATCATTTTATTGTGTTTTTTAAATTAGATCTGGCTTCAAACCCCAAAATGCCCAAAAAACAAGTTACAATGAAGCCTAGAATAGATTCAAATGCTATTGCTCGTTTTTCTGAACTAATTGAAGAGAACAGCATTTAGTTCACTGGTTCCACTGTTAATGAACTTATTCAGGATTTCATCTCCAGCTAGAAATATTTTAGATTCTGTGGCTCCTGAGACAGCTAAAGTATCAATGCGCAACGAATCTGTACCATGGAAAACTACATACATCAAGTTTAAAATGAGAGTGTAGAAAAGCAGAACATAAATGGAGAAAGAGCAAACTTGAAATTCACCTGAGTTTATATAAAGAAGACATTACAATCTATCAGCTTGCCATATGCAAAGCACGACAGGCTCATTTCTCAAAAGTAATTACCGACAATAAAAGTAGTCCCAGAGTACTATTTTCAACGATCAAGAGGATCCTAAATCCATTACAGACAGTAATAGAAAACATGTCTCCTGAGAAGTGTGAGCAATTTGCTCAGTTCTTTAAAAACAAAATAACCAGCATTTGAGCCTCCATAATTCCAATTAATGATACATTTAGCCCAGACAGAGAGGTCTTGGCTTATATGAATTCATTTTATGCGATAGACATGAAGTGTTTGAAAAGTATTATCACGAAATTGAAACCATCCACATGTGGTTTGGACCCCATTCCTACCTTTTTATTTACAACAAACTTTCTACATGGACTCTGCGCATTGTCAATTTTTCACTATTAACTGGAGTTTCCCCTGACTCGTTGAAAAGTGCTGAGGTAAAGCCTTTACTCAAAAAACCCACTTCAGATAATACTAATTTTAATAATTTTGAACCAACCTCAAATCCTCCTTTTATGAGTAAAATTTTAGAAAAGGCTGTTTATGTCATGACCAACTCGTCTGATCCTCGTATGTGCCATGCTCCCTCATTACCTATGTGTGTTACCCCGATTGTGATCACCTATGTCCTGTTAATTTCTGCCTATCCTGTGTATTTAGTCCGCGTCTTTCCCCAGTATGACAGATCAGTCATTGTTGAATGTCTCGTGTGCGTTACCTGGCTCTATTAAAGCTCTTGTACCCGTTCTCCTGCCTGCCAGCCTGCTTGTTTGCCCACCTGCTCGCCTACTCGTCCCTGGCGTTACGTGACAGTTTACCTGCAACTCATACATTTTCTTTTTCATAATAGGATATTTGAAACTTTTCAATCAGGTTTTAGAGCTCATCATAGCACAGACACTACTTTATTAAAAGTTGTAAATGATCTAAGACTTAACACGGACTCAAATAAGATATCCATTCTTATCCTACTAGACTTAAGTGCGGCTTTTGACACAATTGACCATGCTATACTTCTACATCGTCTCGAATCAATAGGTCTCACTGGCTCAGTTTTAAACTAATTTAAATCTTATCTCATAGGAAGACGTTTTCAAGTTAAATTAGGTGGTTTCTTATCATCATCTGTTTCTCTTGATTGTGGAATTCCACTGGGGAGTATACTTGGCCCCTTACTGTTCTCTCTGTATATGCTGCCTCTAGGAAACATTTTTAGGGAATATAATCTTGACCGTAATATAATGTTTAATGTAAAGGTAGACCGTTTTTAACTGTTAAAGACGCTGAAAAGTTGTTGCATGCTTTCGTTATCAGCCATCTTGATTATTGTAATTCCCTTTTTGCTGGTCTACCTAATAACACCATCAAGTTACAAGTCATTCAGAATGCAGCAGGTAGAACACTGATGAAAGTAAAAAAATCAGATCACATTAACCACTTCTATATGAACTCCACTGGCTACCTGTGTCTTTTAGAATTGATTTTAAAATTCTTTTACTTACTTACAAAGCACTAAATGGTTTAGCACCCTCGTACATTTCTGATCTTTTAGCTTTCTACACTCCAGCGAGGGATCTCAGCTCCAGCCAATCTAAGGCCCTGTATGTATCTAGTGTGAAAAGGAGATATAGTGCCAAGGCAGCTTTTAGTTATTATGTACCCAGACTGTGGAACATATTACCAACAGTAATTAGAGAAGCTGATTTATTGCCAAGATTTAAAAAGCTTTTAAAAACTCATCTTTTCACATTGCCTTTTAATGCATAACATTTATTCTATTTTTAGTTGCTGTCCTGGTCATTTTATTTACTTGTGTTTATTTTTAAGTTTTGTGTTTTATTGTGTTTTTATGTCTACTCTTCTGATTATAATTTTAATTTGCTTTATAATGTTTTTATTTGATTTTTCCAATCTTTTACATATTTTCTGGATTTGGACATCAGGATTTGTTTTATTGAATGTAAAGCTCTTTGGGCTGCATTCCTTTGTATGAAAGGTGCTATACAAATAAAGATTTATTATTATTATTATTATTATGTGATAGGTCAAAATGGAAAATATTATCAGGGATGCACAGAACTGGTATGCAAGTACACGTTCACATTTAAAAGCCAGCAATGAATGTCGTAGATGCACAAATGCATACATATTTTATGTGCATTTGCGCCATTATGACAATAAAGTCAGTTAACCTATATACCTCATATGGTGTTCAAATTATCATATAAAGATTAAATGCATGATAATTTCTTGTCATATTAGCGTAAATGCACATATGTATTCATCTGCGCTGTTACAACAATAAATTGTCACACATATCACTTTTAAAGGTGCGCACTTGTGTACCAGTTATGTGCATCCCTGACTATAATATCCCCCATTAGAGAGTTGACTCCAAGATTCAAAAGTAAAATACGCTAGCATAAGTGGCTATAAAAATAAATTTAAGTCATGCAAGCTAAAGCTAACTGGCTGGTAGCATAAAATTGCCTTAGACTAGTCAGCAATGTAAATCCCAATAACCAAATAAATGTTTCAAAATCTTACCTTTGGACAAACTTTTTTAAAACTCAATCCAGCCTATTTTTCAATGAGTTGATCCCACCTCCTCTAACTGCTTGCACATCTCTTAGGATCCTCTTGATCGTTGCAAATAGTACTCTGAGACTACTTTTATTGGTAACTTTGGTCAGCCGGCTGGCGTGAGGTTTTTGATTCCATACAAGCCCACACACGCATTTACACCTATGTGACAGTTTTATTACCTTATAAACAGTCTGTAGGGTTTGCAAACTATCCCAATGCTTTTGATGCAGCTAATTGTAGGTTTATAGCGTAATAATATAAATTTGAGTCTGAAAGCGTGAGTGTCACACCAGATACATGAGAGTTGGCAGCCCTGGAGACGAAGTGCGGCTTCGGGTGGGGGGATGGGTCCTGACTGTCATTTGTGCTTATGCGCCAAATGGCAGTTTAGAATACCCACCCTTTTTGGAGTCCTTGGAAGGGGTGTTGGAGAGCACTCCTCCCGGGGACTCTCTTGTTCAGCTGGGGGACTTCAGTGCTCACATGGGCAATGACAGTGAGACCTGGAGGGGCGTGATTGGGAGGAACAGCCCCCCCGATCTGAACCCGAGTGCTGTTTTATTGTTGGACTTCTGTGCCCGTCACGGATTGTCCATAATGAACACCATGTTCAAACATAAGGGTGTTCATATGTGCACTTGGCACCAGGACACCCAAGGCCGCAGTTCGATGATTGACTTTGTGGTCGTGTCATCGGATTTGTGGCCGCATGTATTGGACACTAAGGTGAGGAGAGGAGTGGAGCTGTCGACCAATCACCACCTGGTGGTGGGTTGGCTCCGCTGGTGAGGGAGGAAGCCGGTAGACCCAAGCGTATAGTGCGGGTCTGCTGGGAACGTCCAGCGGAATCCCCTGTCAGGGGGAGTTTCAACCTCTGGCAGAACTTCGCCCATGTCATAGGGGAGGCGGGGGGCATCGAGTCCGAATGGGCTATGTTCCACGCCTCCATTGTCGAGAGCTGTGGCCGTAAGGTGGTCGGTATTTGTTGCAGCGGCAATCCCCGTACCCGCTGGTGGACACCGGTGGTGAGAGATGCCATCAAGCTGAAGAAGGAGTCCTATCTGACCTTTTTAGCCTGTGGGACTCCAGAAGCAGCTGATGAGTACCGGCGGGCCAAGCGGAACGCGGCTTCGGCGGTCACTGATGCAAAAACTCGGGTATGGGAGGAGTTTGGCGAGGCCATACAGAACGACTTCTAGACGGCTTTGAGGAGATTCTGGTCCACCATCCCGCGTCTCAGGGCGGGAAAGCGGTGCAGCATCGACACTGTTTATGGTGGGGATGGTGCGCTGCTGACCTCAGCTCGGGATGTTGTGGGTCGGTGGAAGGAATACTTCGAAGACCTCCTCAATCCCACCGAAACGCCTTCCAATGAGGAAGCAAAGTGGACTCGCCTATCTCTGGGGCAGAGGTCGCTAAGGTGGTCAAAAAGCTCCTCGGTGGGCGGGCCCCGGGGGTGGATGAGATCCGCCCGGAGTTCCTCAAGGCTCTGGATGTTGCAAGGCTGTCTTGGTTGGCACACATCTGCTGCATCGCGTGGACATCGGGGACGGTGCCTCTGTATTGGCAGACCTGGGTGGTGGTCCCCCTCTTCAAGAAAGGGGACCTGAGGGTGTGTTCCAACTATAGGGGGATCACACTCCTCAGCCTCCCTGGTAAGGTCTATTCGGGGGTGCTGGAGAGGAGGATCCATCAGAGAGTCGAACCTCGGATTCAGGAGGAGCAGTGTGGTTTTCATCCTGGCCGTGGAACAGTGAACCAGCTCTATACTCTCGGCAGGGTCCTTGAGGGTGTGTGGGAGTTTGCCCAACCAGTCTACATGTGCTTTGTGGACTTGGAGAAGGCATTTAACCGCGTCCCTCGGGTAGTCCTGTGGGGAGTGCTCCGCGAGTATGGGGTGCCAGGCCGCCTTATAAGGGTTGTTCAGTCCCTGTATAACCGGTGTCAGAGCTTGGTCCGCATTGTTGACAGAAAGTCGGACTCGTTCCTGGTGAGGGTTGGACTCCACCAGGGCTGCCTTTTATCACCGATTCTGTTCATAACTTTTATGGACATAATTTCTAGGCGCAGCCAGGGCATTGAGGGTGTCCGGTTTGGTCTCTGCTTTTTGCAGATGATGTGGTTCTGTTGGCCTCATCAGACCATGACCTTCGGCTCCTCACTGGAGCAGTTCGCAGCTGAGTGTGAAGCGGCTGGAATGAAAATCAGCACCTCCAAATCTCTACGTTCCTACCCTCACTAATGGTCACGAGCTGTAGGTAGTGACCGAAAAAACGAGATCGCGAGTACAAGCGGCCGAAATGAGTTTTCTCCGCAAAGTAGCTGGGCTCTCCCTTACCTTAGAGATAGGGTGAGGAGCTTGGTCATTCGGGAGGGACTCAAGGTAGAGCCGCTGCTCCTTCGCATTGAGAGGAGTCAGATGAGGTGGCTCGGGCATCTGCTTAGGATGCCTCCTGGACGCCTCCCTGGTGAGGTGTTCTGGGCATGTCCCACCGGGAGGAGGTCCCGGGGAAGACCCAGGACATGCTGGAGGGACTATGTCTCTCGACTGGGAATGCCTCGGGATTCCCCCAGAGGAGCTGGAGGAAGTGGCTATGGAGAGGGAAGTCTGGGTTTCCCTGCTGAGACTGCTGCCCCTGCGACCCAACCTCAGATAAGCGGAAGTTAATGGATGGATGGATGGATAGTCATATGCTCAAATTGAATAAAATGTAAAAAGAAATTAAATTTTGGTTGCTATTTTGTACATAGTTTCCTTTTGTATTGAAGATTTAAGCATGAGATATTTTTTATTACTACATACCTTTGCACTTGAGAAATGGGACAATATTTTAATTGTTCTTAAAATTAATATCAGATTCAAGTTATTAGCCTCACAAGCACCGACCCACGATCTCCATTCGATCAAAAAGGTGCTTCCAGCTATAGAACTTTAGTCTTCCCGTTTCACGTAAGTACAACGCCATGTCTCCTGTTCCATGTTCTGAGTGCAATATGTTTAGTTCTCCTGTCATTAGCGGTAGGTTTACATATGAGAAGTGTCAGTTAGTCGCAAGGCTGACGGAGGAGATTGTAGTTTTAGAGGGACGTATCCGGACGTTACGGAACATTCAGGAGAATGAGAGTTTTATTGATTCAGTGTTAGCAGCCCCGGATATGTTCACCATAGGTATTCAGTCTCCTCCCGCTCCGGCAGCAGAGCCTTCGCAGCAAGGCAAGTGGGTGACGACCCGGCAGTTATCAGACCCGTCCTAAAGAACTAAATCTTGAACCTAGTGTTTTAGGAAACTATAGACCAATCTCAAATCTTTCTTTTGTTTTAAAGATCATGGAAAAGGTTGTAGTTCATCAGTTGTCTTCTTTCCTACAAAAAAATAATACTAATGAATTATATCAGTCTGGCTTTAGACTAAACCATAGCACAGAAACTGCTCTAGTCAAAGTAATGAATGATTTACTTATGGCTTTTGACCATGGCTGTATATCGCTGTTGGTATTATTAGATTTAACTGCAGCATTTGATACTGTGTACCATAATATCCTCTTGGACCGGTTAGAAGGTTTAGTTGGCATTAAGGGGACAGCACTCTCTTGGTTCCGCTCATATTTAACTGATAGCTATCAGTATGCCCATGTGAACAACAAATCATCCAAGGTCACCAAAGTCACATGTGGTGTCCCACAGGGATCGGTACTGGGCCCATTACTGTTTACCCTATACATGCTACCTCTTGGTAACATTATTAGAAATCATGGTGTTGAGTTTCATTGTTATGCAGATGATATACAGTTATATATATCTGCTAACCCTGATGATACATCACTCCTATCTTGGTTAGAAGACTGTCTGTTAGATATCCGGTGCTGGATGGCAAAATATTTCCTAATGTTAAACATAGAAAAAACAGAAGTACTGGTAATTGGTCACAAGGCTGCAAGAAATAAGTTTCACCACCTCAACATTAGTAGCCTTCCTACACAACCTAACACGGTGGTTAGAAATCTTGGTCTTCTAATTGATTCAGATCTATGTTTTGATGCTCACATAAGAAGTATCACTAGAACTGCATTTAATCACCTACGGAACATAACCAAGCTTCATAAGATGCTCTCGCTTTGTGATGCAGAAAAATTAGTACATGCCTTTGTAAATTCCAGAATAGACTACTGTTATGCCCTCCTTTCTGGTTGCCCGTCTGGATCCTTACATAAATTTCCGCTGGTACAGAATACAGCAGCACGAGTTCTCACAAACACTAAAAAATTTGATCACATTACACCAGTCTTATCCTCCCTTCATTGGCTGCTAATTAAATCTCGAATCGACTATAAAATACTGCTATTAACCTATAAAGCACTGAATGCACCAGAATACCTTAGTGATCTACTGACCTCATACAACTCCCCGCGCTTGCTTTGTTCTCAAGGTGCGGGATATCTGTTAGTACCTAGGGTACAAAGAGCTACGGCTGGCTGCAGAGCTTTCTCCTATACAGTCCCTGACAAAAGTCTTGTCGCTTGTGTACAAATTGAACTCAAGTGCCGCTGAAATATATTTCTAATCA
>JAABNX020000370.1:0-12490 GCA_015163995.2 Mormyrus lacerda | reverse complement strand
CTGGCCAGCACATTTCTCTCTAGAATCCCTTGATAGTCTTGAGATTTCATTGTACCCTGCACAGATTCAAGACACCCAACAATTTTTTCCACGTGTGTACATCTTGGCACCTGACTCTATCCATCAAATCCCATACGTCTTCACAGTCCTGACCGACTGTCCGCAGTGTTTCTACCTCAACTCAACTTCAGTTTAGTTTAAGTCCTCCTACAGTTCATGCCTGGTGTTAATATGTGGCCTCCTATATGCTGTCAAGAGCAACTGTTTAAGTAAAATAACTTATTTATGCTGTACACAGTTTTCAGTCTTAGGCCTCATTCACATGGATGTCTGTACCTGGCGTATTTCTGGCAATCTTGGCGCCAGGTGAGTGCCGACCGTTTTTCTTCTCCTTGGAGCAAATCAAAGCATCCACACGGGCGCTCAACACTGGTGTTCGGCCAACTACGAGTTCAGGCTGCGTCAAATAAACGCTTTTCTTGTCGTCAAAATCCCGACAAACACGAGGAAAACCACGCGATTATGTTTACATGGCGTTCGGTTGGTGTTCTAGAGGACCGAATGTGTCTCATGATTCTGTACGGAAACCGCGAAAAACCATTTACAGGGAAAAGGAACACGGGAAACAAGGGGGATCTTTTTTTATGTTTTTTGTTTTTCACAAACACTAGGTGTAACAGATTTCGGGAGTGACAAAGGGCAAAATAAAAAACAAAACACCGCTACCAAGCGAAACCCAATCTAAGCTAATTCTGTGTGAGATAAACAAAACACAAACAAAACAACAATACTCCTAGCTCCCTAACCAAACCAACAATTAAGTCACATTGAACAAAAATGCCAGTCACTCCTTACACACCTAGGTACAAGCACACAAAACTGAGCAGTGGTACCAAAGGGAGAAAGCAAAAGGGTAGTTAAAAAACAGACAGAGGGTCAAACCAGAAAAACAACAAACCAGGGCAGAAGTACCAAAAAAGGGATAAGTGAAAATAAGAAACCAAAACTAAAACTGTCATACACAAGCAATCAAACCAACAATGATCCAAGCAATGAGCAAAAGCTTTGGAGGCTACGAGCGGTGGCCTTTTGTTTGTGCAAACAGGAAGCAGCACCCAAGACGGGAGGGGCATGGCCAGGTTCAAGAGGCGGAGCCAAAGGGAGCAACTGGCGAATGGCGACGAGGCCAGCAAGTCCAGAGAATCTGCAAGGACCTCCTGAAAACACTGGTTAAGGCAACGTAAAATATTCAGTTTGGTATGAGTGGTTTGACAGATCCTCTGGCACAGTTCATTAATATTCTTGAGTAGCAATTATGGAATGGAAAAATATATAACCAGAAACTGTATGTTAGAGATTATTTCAGCAACAATGTGTAGGATCACACATGCACATATCACAGAGCTTAAATTCCAGGTGGCCTGAGACAAGGCCTAGCCTGGTACAAGAGGTACGCGTTGGCCTAAGCCCTAAGCACTAAGGCGGTTAGTGACCCCACACACACAAACACACCTAAACACACACACACGAATAACAGATGACTATGATTGCTAGTCTCAATATACAGGTTATGTTTGTGTGTGTCCTTAGAAAATAATGGTGTTTTGTGTGCCACCCTGATAACCATGTTCACAGAGTATCACCCGTTTTACCCCTTTACACTTAAACACTTATATAAATTTGAATAAAGAAATATATATAGCTACCACTGCATATATGTCCTCATGGTTATACCAGAAGAATCTTGGAAATTAAATAGTGTAACCAGGTATCTTAGTGTGTCTTAACTTTCAGAGATTCCTCTTTCTTTAACAAACCCCTTTTCTTCCACATTCCTCTGTGGCCCTTATCTGATCTTTGTGACCTGTTAGCATTTCCTTACTTGCTATTCTGCATTAAAAGAACCGAATAAAGATTTACATTATCCATTCTGGGGAGAAGATCAATTGGGATAAGCCACACCAACCAAAATATGTTGTTCCCAGATTTAAATGCAATTTAAATTTGCATTACTAAGGATATCTAAGGATAAGGTGTGCTGTTTGAATGTGAATATGTCATGTAAGGTGTAACAAACAAACATCTGTTGAGATGCAACCCAAAACACCCATACCATATACTGATGTGTGTCTGTAACATACATTATATAAATAATTGTTAATTAATTAATACGTATGGGATAAGGTGTGAACCACTAGGCTGGTATGACATGTTTGGAATCAAACTGATGGAAAATCACCCCTGATTCCAAATCCAGTCAGTGGTTACCATAAAAGTGTATCTATCAGAAGTTACACCAGCCTAATGAAAATCATCAGTAAAGGGGAAACATCTGGTCATAAATCCCAAAAGGACTGATACAGATCCCTTCCGAAAGCCTGCCAAATGGATGATCAGCCATTGGTCCTGGAGTCGAATTCCTGTTCATCCTTATGCATGAACTTTAGACCATAAAACCCTGGCACCTCAGAACAAAGCCAGGGGAGGGGAGCAGAAAAAACATAAGTACCCTTAAACGTAAGAAGCCCTCCTGAAGCCTGCTGGTGAAAACTGCTGCCCAACAGAGAACTGCAACCAAGACAAAGCCTTTCACCGTAAAGCTTCACAAGGAGAGAGAATCCAAGGGGCTCCACTCCAACTCCAAACACCATGCCTTCCTGAGTGCCACTTATCAAATTTATCAAATGTTCTAAGAAATGCATATATGGTGTTCATGGTATTGTGTTCTTGACTAATTTTGACAATTGAACAGACTATTGTGCATATGATGACTTACACAATGAAATCATGCTGACATGTTTTGGATAGAACAACCATTAGACTGAGAATCAACTAATCACTTTAGATCAGTAAGACCTATTTATTTGTAAAATGTGCTAAATCAATGTAGATGCACGTAACTGAATTGTTGCTTAACTGCTTTTTCTTTTTGAATACTGCATTATGTACTATATAAACCTTATTACATGTACTGTATAACCCTTATTTCATGTACTATATAATCCTTATTACATGTACTGTATAACCCGTATTACATGTACTATATAACCCTTATTACATGTGCTGTATAACCCTTATTAGATGTACTGTATAACCATTATTACATGTGCTGTATAATCTTGTTCACATAACCAAGACAGCAAAGTGGCTTCTGCTCCTGACTCCATGCACGTGTGAAATTTGCGTGTTCTCCCCATGTTTGTGTTGTGATTTTCCTCTCGTGATAAACACAAGTGTATGCAAGTGAATATCAGTGTGCCCAGTGTTGAACTAGTATTCCAGCCTGGGGTGTGGAAGATGGATGAAAAATATTGATAAGTAAAATCATAGTTTAAAATCCATATTTAGAGAGTAATGTTTTGTACACAGCACCATTCAGTTGCGCCAGAAAAATTATAAATCAACCTCTCTGATAACTCTAGTTGAGTCACTTAGAATAAAAGTCCTCTCAGTTGTGAGTAAAGTAATGTCCTTTATTCGAGCAATTCCAGCAAAGCGCTCCAGTCATACTCTGGCACTAGGTAGCAAGTCACCTTGAGCACAAAGAGTAACCAGTTGATAAACCATAACTCCCAGTTCCCTATAAGGACTTCTAAGTCATGATTGGTCACAAAACACCAACAAACCAAGCTCAAACTTATAACAAACACAATTCTTCTGCTCTATTGGTTCACCATGGTAGTAAAGTAAAATCCACCTATTTTGCTCAATTTACCGGAATCTATCGCGACTTCTAGACTCTACTTGGAATATGTATATAGATATTGATTATATGACATTGAATTACTGTAAATATGTGGTTGTCCTTTGATTAATGATTAACACATTGACATATTGTCATTGTAAATACATGGTTAACATATGATTAGTATGATTAACATAACAATTACGTATACATTTGCACTACCGCGTAACATATTGTGTATTGTCTACTGCAACTATTTTATAACTACAATTCTTTGTGCACCAGTTGGGGCAGCTTCGATTCCCATCCTGCAGATAAGTTTCTCCCCTCTCTTACTCCGCTGTTTGCCTCTCCAAGATCCGATCTCTCTTCAGGGTCTGCAGAACTAACTGCAGGCAGCTATCATGAGATGAAGACATACAGCATTCAAAACAATCTCTTCTTGCCATAGGCCTAAGACATAATCGACCCATTATACCTCCCCTCCCGGGCCTACCAATGTCCAATTTTCCTTCCACACAGTCACCATTAACATTTATTGTATTTAAAACATTTAAGTACATCACACTGATATAGATAAAGCTAAATACATCTCCTATCCTATTTAAATTCAATACTACATTCTACAACAAGTTCAGCTACCAAAAGAAACAAATTAAAATACAAAAAAACACCCACGACACAGAACATTTTAGATTTGAAATTCATTGTTTTCACATTCCCAAGATATCACAAACAAAAAATAAAGTCAAACAGCCCCACCCCCACACCATAACTCAATTATAAGGATGCTGATTTATCAGATATGTGGTTGCAGACCTGTGACTGTAATTTCCAGCTGTTTACGTTCTTTGATGACTTCCTTGGTTAGCATCAAACTCTTGGTTTTCATACATATTAATGAATCAAATACTGCAGAACATCTTGTCAAAGTTGGGGGCTTCTGTCAATATGCAAATGTCAGAAGCATCTGGATATTGTCTGCTATGTCTTTACCGAAAATGGAAAGGATGGAGTCAAACACATATTTCTGTGCATGTGTTAGTCGTGCCAGTGTGGCCTGAGTTATGAAGCAGACTGCATCTATAGTGCTGATTCCGCTGTTGGATGTTCGGATCTGTTTAGTGATTGCTCTGTCTCTCTCTATTCCTCTTGTGTCACCAAAACCTGGGGTGTCGATGAAAGTGATGGAGTTATGTATGTTATATCCATCTTGACAATAAATTTCATAGGCAGTGATAAGGGATGTTTGACTCTCTGCTTGTGATTTCGAAAAATCCTCATCAATTAATTTGAATTGGAAATCGTCTTCCCACTTAACACCTAAAATATAGTTGATCATTCCATTTCAGATGGTTGATTTTCTTGCTCCTGTTGCCCCAATGACCATATTGGTTCGATGTTCCCTCATGTTCTCTTTGCCAAAAGCATATCTCCTACAGCCGTCTAAGATTGTGGGTATCTCATGCAGGGGAACATTGTACATAGAGGGGGCCCCTTGGCTAAGATGTTCACTCTTTTGTTTTATCTGTTCAGCTACTCTTGTGGGTCCTGACAATGTTAAAATAGAGACTGTCAGACTTTCTTTGCTTTGACCAGATTTACCACAATTGCATGTATTTCTAACATCATATGTTGTATCTGGCTGTAGTTCAGAAACATTAAAGACCTCATTCTTACTAGTCTTTTTCTCCCAGTCTGCCTTATTTTCATTTTCTTTATTTCTATTCAACAACATAATTTTCAATGCTGACCCCATTTCCAACTGTATCAGGTTTTGTCCAAGTAACTGAGGTCTCCTCTCAATCTATTTATTTTGGCTTCCCAAGAGAACTTTTGGGCACAGTTTTAATGCTGTGGCTTTCTTCACTGCATAGACTGACACCTGCTGGACACACTGCCTTGTATCTGAACCTGTAGCCTGTGTGGGGAAGCAGTCCAGATACAGTACATTCTAGGTTAGATTTGGGAACCTCCAAAAATTGCCAACCATCTGAGTCATTAGCACAATATTCAACCAGATAGTGTATGATTTCACTGGATCCGAACTGGGGTTGACTCAGCTTTATTGTCACACTATTTTGATTTATGTCAGTTGCTGTTGGTTTTTCAGGTCTCGAAGGGGGTTCGAAGTGATATTGTTTTTGGAAACCTTCTTTGTAAAGGTAAATGCTGGCTCCTTTGTACTCATCGTTAGGTATGGATGCAGCTATAAAGTGTGTTTTTTTATTCTTCTTGTTTGCCTTTGCAAAATCTATGAAGAGGATTACTTGTTCATTCATTTTTTCTGACACGGCATCTGAGAGGTAAAACTCACACGGCTTGACATCCTTCCCATCTTCCTCTGTTGGTTCTGTTAGCTTTGCAGTTAAAAGAGCCCTTAAGTGGTTTGCCAAGCTGGACAGATATGGCTCCTTCTCACCCAGTGATGTGAAAGCAAAGCACACTACATTCTTATCTCTATTTTTGAAGATTTCACTTTGAAGCTCACTCTTTGATCCCAGAATTTTTGTGTTTTCCATCATATCAGTGTACGCTTGGAGCAGGTTGATTTCTTGGTCTTTGCAGTCCAGCCATTCCTTAAGTTTATTGCTATTGAAGGGAGACTGTTTCTTCTTTCTTAGGATGTTTGCAAGCACACATTCCTCTATTCCACCTCCACGAATTAATGGTAAAATGCTTGACAGAGAACACTGAAACTCTGATTTGTACTCCAAGCACATGTCCTTGAAGAATTTCACCTTTTTGCTAACTTCAGGAAAGTATGAAGTAACCTTTCTCTTCATAATATCATTGCATTGCATTTCTATTTCATTGAAGTTCTCTATCATGCCCTGTGTTTGATTCAATAATCTGACACTGATCTGACGCACTAATTTGAACGCAGAAGAATCTAAGATTTCCAGGGGGAGTAACCACACCCTGACTGGCACAGCGTTTTCCCCATTTTCACCCAGCAGAGCTGGGAGAGTTTTGTATACGTCTACAGCATCTTGGAAGGAAACAGGGTTCTGTCTCAAAGCAAAGTCCCCATAGAATTTACATGACAACTTATCAA
Source organism: Mormyrus lacerda (assembly GCA_015163995.2). NCBI lineage: Eukaryota > Metazoa > Chordata > Actinopteri > Osteoglossiformes > Mormyridae > Mormyrus > Mormyrus lacerda. The sequence goes on along the minus strand of JAABNX020000370.1, from coordinate 5,747 downwards.
CAGTAGCTTCTTCAGTGTCTGTCAGGTTTAAGGAACCTTTCCCTTCGATTGACAATTTTGGTATTTTCTTTATCACCACTTGCAGGTTCCCTTCAACGTTTTGCTGGTCCTCAGTTTCTGACACTTCTCTATCAAAAACAAAAAATGCCTGAGCACCATACAGCACTGCTGTTACCACGTGTGTCGCTATTCCCTTCTCAAATACATATGGGTGTTTAACATTTCCTCGTCCAAGGTGACTCATAGACAGCTGCATGAACTTCGTAGTTGTTTTATACTTCAGGGTGACACGTGACTGTTTTTTCGAAGCCTTTGTGTCCTTAAGATATTTTGCAGATCCATGAACCTCAACCAGTCCCCCTATGAAACTTGCTTTTAGTGAAGCATCAATATCCAAAGCCCATGCCTTATCCTCTACAGAATCAGATGCAATGACATCAAATTCTGTGTTGTGCTGAATTCTTTCATCTGAGTCTTTTTTAAGGTCTTCAAGATCCCACATTGTCATTCCTGCATAGGACAATAATCATGTTTAAAACTGAGCCAGGAATAAATTTTTCATTAAATTAAGCTAAACTGTCATACTTTTGTCAACAGCCATTTTCTGTTTTATGGAATATCACAGAGAAATAAGGATCATTTGTTTCTCAAAGTATATTATCCTTTCTCAGAAACAACTATAAAGTATGAATGTACTTTTTGATGGCTAACTCCTGTGATAAGCAGGATGATGTTGTAATTAGATTAATTAGTATAAATTTAGTTGTGGTGCACTATATTAATTTTTTCATATTGGCCAAATACTAACTTTATTGCATAACTCATTTCTCCAGCTTTTAGACATTATATTTCTTCTGCTTATATGAATGTGAAGCTTATTTAATAGAAAACCATACAGTACATGCTTTCCTTGCATTTTTTACATTATTACAATGGACGGGTTATTTTATCAATGACAATGACTTAAAATTTACTGAAAAATGCCAGGAGACCTCTCATATACAATGCTCTTTGGAATAATTTAATGGGATATCGACATTACCTTACATTGAAAAACACGTCCTGTAAATGAGTAAAAACCCAACTCTTTAGAGTTTTCATAACCAGAGGTACTCGCTGAAGGATGGATGGATCCTGACCTCATTGTTGTTGTTTACCTAACAATAAGTGCTGTGAATCTAGCATTTCATTTTCATACCTTTTCATGTGATCAGCCTCTTATCTGTTCTACTAGGATCTTACTGTGCAGCTGTAGTTCACCTGGGCTCTTCCATATTGCATTAATTAACACTACTCTACCCTGTGGCTAACAGATGCCCAGCTGGCTGTAGCTGCCTGCTACAGTCTCTGGACAGCGTATCCATGTGTTCTTACCTCAGTTTCCTGCCTTCAGCAGCTGATCTATTTACCAAAGTCACAAATCCTATGTAGCCCATTACTGTGGAATATTTCTATACTATTTAGAGTATTTCACATTTTTTCACATCTTGTTTATGTGATACTTCTATCTACTATCTATACCGCTTATCCATTTCAGGTCGTGGGGAAGCTGGAGCCAATCCCAGCATCTTTGGGCGAGAGGCAGGGTACACCCTGGGCAGGTCGCCAGTCCACCGCAGGGCCAACACAGACAAGCACACTCACATTCACACCTATGGACAAGTAGCCAGTTAACCTAATCTGTATGTCTTTGGACTGTGGGAGGAAACCGGAGTACCAAAGGAAACCAACGTATGCATGGGAAGAACATGAAAACTCCACACAGAAAGGCATACTGGGTGACCCCGGGTACTGAACACAAGACCTTCTTGCCGTGAGGTAACAGTGCTAACCACTGCACCACCGTGATACTTCTAGTCAAAGCAATTTACATTAGAGGTTTGTAATTAGAGCTGGGCCATATATTTAAAAAAATACTGTATTGTGATTATGAGCATTCATCATCACCTTCAATATCGTAATGTCATTTAGCCTAAATACTTGTTTTCAGGTATGGACGAGGACAAGGTCCGGGCAGTCCAGGATTGGCCCCGACCCAAGACCGTGAAGGAGCTCCAGCGTTTTCTAGGGTTTTCAAATTTCTACCGACGTTTTATCTGAGGTTTCAGTACCGTGGCGGCGCCGCTGACGTCCCTTCTCCGAGTGAAGGGAGGGCGGCTGCTGTGGAACCCGGAGGCGGAGAAGACATGGACCACGCTCAAGGACCTGTTTTGCAGCGCCCCTGTGTTACATCAACCGGATCCGGCAGAACCATTTACGGTGGAGGTGGATGCCTCCGAGGTCGGGTTAGGAGCAGTCCTGTCCCAGCGTGCCCTGGACGGTAAGATCCATCCATGTGCCTTTTTTTCCCGTAAGGTCACCGCTGCCGAGAGGAATTACGACATCGGAAATCGCGAACTTCTGGCCATCGAGGAGACCCTAGAGGAGTGGCGTCACTGGCTAGAATACCTGAAGACGGCTAAACGACTTAACTCTCGACAAGCCAGGTGGGCGCTATTCTTTACCCGTTTCCAGTTCACGGTGTCATACATTCCGGGATCCCGGAATGTGAAAGCAGACACTCTGTCCCGACTGTACGACACCCCCGTGGTCCCTGAGAAACCGGTTCCTGTCCTGCCCCCTTTCTGCTTCCTGAGACCCATCACCTGAGATTTGGACCGTGAGATCCGAGATTGGCACCAGAACCAGCCCACGCTCCCGGAGTGCCCCCCGGGTGCCCCTGACACGCACCATCAGACGCTGATGCAGTGGGTCCACACCTCCCTCAGCTCAGGTCACCCGGGAGTCGCCACCACATCCCGTCTGGTTGCCCGCCGATACTGGTGGCCGAATATGAGGGAAGAGGTGGAGGAATATGTTCTCTCCTGCCCCACGTTTGCGCAGCACAAGGCAGACTACTCCAGCCCCTGCCTACTCCCCTACGCCCATGGTCCCATGTCTCCCTAGATTTCATGACGGATCTGCCCTGCTCGCACGGAAACACGGTAATCCTGACGGTAGTTTTCGCGAATGTGCCGACTCGTCCCCCTACCGAAGTTGCCCTCAGCTACGGAGCTCACGGAGCTCCTATTCACGTGGGTTTTCCGTTACTACGGGATCCCCGAAGACATCGTATCCGATCGGGGTCCACAGTTTACCTCTCGTGTCTTCCGCACGTTCTGTAAACTGCTTAACATCTCCCTGACTCTATCCTCCAGTTATCACCCCCAGATGAACGCCCTGACTGAACGCACCCAGCAAGAAATAACCAAAATTCTCTGAAGTCTCTGTGCCGACTCCCCAACGCAGTGGGCTTGATACCTCCTGTGGGCGGAATATGGCCACAACTCCCACCCTCTGGGGGACACTGAATTAACCCCCTTTCAGTATGTTCTAGGGTACCAGCCTCCCCTTTTTCCCTGGGATCCTCTTCAAAGCGATATCCCTGCTCTGGACGACTGGTTCCAGCGGAGCCGAAGGATCTGGCGCTGCACTTGTCAGCTACTTGAGGCCGGAGCGCAAGCCGACCAACACCGACGCCCCGGACCTCCACTGCGCCCGGGTCAGAGAGTCTGGCTTGCGACCCGCAATTTATGCTTGCCAGGATGCCGTAAGCTGGCTCCACACTATGTTGGCCCGTATCGCATTGTCCAGCAGATGGGTCCCGTCACCTATCGACTCCAGCTCCCCCGGTTTTATCGCATCTCCCCGGTTTTCCACAGATCCCTGCTCAAGCTAGTCCGATACAGCCTGAGCCATCCCCCAGACACGAAGACCAAACCTGCCCGGTCCCACGCCCATGGGAGACGACACATATGCTGCAACGCCCTGCTGGATTCCCGTCGCTGCCAAGGACGCCTCCAGGACTTGGTGGACTGGGAGGGTTACGGTCCGGTAAAGCGCTCCTGGGTCCCGGTTGCCGACATTCTAGACCCCGATCTGGTGTCCTCCTTCCATCAAGCACATCCCGATAAGCCGGGACCCCGACCACGGGGACGGCCCCGTCGATCTCCCCAGCTGCCAGGTGGCAGCCGTAGGGGGGGGGTTCTGTCAGGTCCGGACCACGCGCCCGCCAGACGGACCCACCCTCCTAATCCGCGAGATTGATCACACATGTGCTAGCCGTAATATAAAGTGACGCCTCACTCACCTCGGCACGAGGTATTGTTGTCTTCATGCGACCTACTGAGCATTCTTCTTCTTGTCCTGTCTGCAGCCCTAGTCCCACCCCGTCGTGTTCACTCCTTGAATCCCCGGATCCTCTACTCCAGCTCGTGTCCGCCCTCCCTGTGTCCAGTGCTCCCCCTCGGCTTGACTTCCCCGGCTTCATCGACCTCCTGCACTGTGCCCTGACTACACCCCTTGATCGCCCCTACTGGTTTTGGACTCCCAGATCTCCCAAGTGTTCTGTGCCATGTAACACTCGGTCAGTATTGAACCAATTCTTTTCTTTTTTTATTATTGTTTTTGGCTACAGACAATGCACAGAGACCTCTAAAAACAGGGCTATAGGTTTCATCATGTCAGAGTACCCTTTAGGACTGTGTACACAGCCAGCTATTTTTTAAAAAAATATATTTAAAAAAAATAATTCTGGCATCATCAATGTGCATATAGTCACGCTCTGGAGCCCTGTTCGGTTGCTTAACCATTTAAGTCCTATGGAAGCAGCAAGGGTGTGCATTTTCACATACAATTTTGACTTTGTATGTGTTTTTTTATAAATAATGAGTGGTGGAATATACATTTTTGTGCACTTGTGGTTAGATATATTTTAGAACTTGGTAAGGACCAGATGATTTTTATCACGTCCTGATATGTATTAGGTGAGACCAGAGGTGGAGATTTCAGGTCCAGAGAGTACAAATCCAGACCAAGATTTTGTTTCAACCACCCAGCTGAGTATAAAATGTCTCAGGCACAGAGTACTCAACCTCTGGGTGAGACCCATCCCATCCATCCATCCATCCATTTTCCAACCCGCTTAATCCAATTGGGTCGCGGGGGGTCCGGAGCCTATCCCGAAAGCAACGGGCACGAGGCAGGGAACAACCCTGGACAGGGGGCCAGCCCATCGCAGGGCACACTCACACACCATTCACACCCACATGCACATGCACAAAAAAAAAAACCTTTTCTTTTTAATGTTAAATTTGTTTAATGTTCTTGTCTTCTCTCTCCCACCCCACCCCTCCTTAATGCACCAAGGATCCAGTGGACTACTGCCAGTTTAGAAGAGGATAACTCTTTATGGGGTACTGTCACCTTTCACGATTTCACTGTATGTTTGGTCAGGAGGGCTCGCAGCATTATTAAAAAAAAAAATGCGCAAGCTATACCTCTGCAACATTGTCCGAGAATTGTATTTCATTTTCCAGCTATTTTCTTGGTCCAACTGACAGGGAGGTAAGAAGCAAACTTTAAACTTTTAAACTTTGAATAATGTTGCGAGAGGCATTTGCAGTGGAACCCTCCCAACCACTCCCACACTTGATCAACAATTTAAAAACTGTAGGTCCATACCATACTAAATGTAGTTTCTCAGATTAGTATTGTACTGTAGAAATAATTCTACAAAACTGAATGTTTGCATTGTATTTAGTGCCATAGGCATACTTGTATTGCACTGTTATAATTCTTTATGGTTTTATCAGTTTTGTCTTCTAAAATAAGTCTTAGTCTTAAGCAGGTCTCTGAACCGGTTCAAGGAACAAAAACGAAAAACGAAAACAAATGACATTGAACAGGAACAAAAACAAAAACGAAAA
>JAABNX020000368.1:0-12503 GCA_015163995.2 Mormyrus lacerda | reverse complement strand
TTTCCCTGCTGAGACTGCTGCCCCCGCGACCCGACCTCGGATAAGCGGGAGTCAATGGATGGATGGATGGATGGATTCTCATTAAGTGTAGATTTTATGCTAAAAGTGAATTAAAATGAAGCAAAAAGCAAATGGAGCAAAGGAACATTACTACCAGAAAGGACTGGAACAGCTTGCCAACCAGCCATGTTAACCTTTTCTTTTCAAAGGTACTTGCCTTTTGTTTCATATGCTTATGTTAAATGCTTGTGTTGTAGTACGTGTAACAAAGCCTTGATGTGTCATTTACATTTTGCAGTATAGCTTGTAGACAAGATGGGTCACAGCACACATTTGACGTAGCTGAATAGTTTTACTATCGTACATATTTGAAATCTTAGTTGACACTCACTAGTATTCACAGACAGAATTTAGGAGTCATCTTCTGGGCCATTATACACAGGGTAACTTTGTGACCAACGTTGGCAGGCAGTGTTGCAGAGAAACATTGCTCGGGCACTGTTTGGGCAACAAATTTCTATATGGACAATTTTGATCTCCGTCAGCAACTTTTTGAGCTCTTGCTATCACAGTGCTTGCAGCCGATCACTTGACTGACTTGGATCTTCAATAAAATTCAACAAAAATGACAGGCTCTCAGCAGCAATGTAGTAAAGACAAGGAGCGTCTTTTTTGTTTTTGTGTAAACCCAAAACAGGGAATTTGCCCCAATTAATGCTTAAAATGCCACCAGACGAATCTCATGAGCTTAGGCTGTAATTTAGACATGGCATGGCAATGCTGCGTGCGGGATGAAACAGAAATCTCGCTAAAACATTTAAAAAAAAAATAGTTTTCGTTCTAGAAACATAAAGGCACCCCAAGAACCAGACTTTTCAAATATATATGGGTAGAAACTAAATATATATTTTTGAGCTTTGTGAGGTGTTTAAAAAGAACAACACTCTCTGAGTCTGGAAGCAGCACTGATCACCCACCCATTTGAAAATAACACTATTCATAAGATAATGCAACAGTAACCTGACAGTTCTTATTGGGCAAGGAGACATGTGAAAATGGCCAATTTGATTCCTATAATCAATAGCACATTAGTCTAAACCAAGTAACAATGTATATATTGTGCTTACACTATATTGTGCTTACAGTACACTGACCGAGGAGCTATACTTTTTATTTTTTAATGTGGGATGGTTTTCACTAAGCAAATACGATTAAAATTCATCTCTTTTATTCATGTTAGGATAATTGCAAATTTATGTAGGCAGTATCTTTGTAAATTACAAAATGTACAAAAATTTTGATCGGTACTGTGCCTTGTTAATTCACATTCAATAAATGAATTGCAGCTCATCGATTTTTTAACAAGGTGATACATAATAGCTAGGATTTGTGAATCAGCCCATTTTACTACCTTCTTTTAAATAAGTGGGACTTAACTTTGAAAGAGGGAACAGCAATATTAAAAATTCACGGTATGTCAGTTCCATGTACCAAAGTCTCGTTATTCAATTAAGCCAAAGTCAGATTTTCATTTTAATTTATTCTAGGGTGCCTTTAAAAGCGATGTTAAATTGATAGCAAATTATCTTTTGACTGGAGTATCTATTCAATTTTGTGCTATATGTGATACTTAAGTAAAATAGATGTTGAAGCCAAAACAACAGTAGTGGCTGCAAATGTTTCGGCATTCATATAGTTTACTGCGTGGTTGTTGATGCAGGATGGAGTTCACTGAATGAAGGGGTAGGGGTGTATGGATATATGAGGTCACAAAGATAGGAAGGGGCTGTACCATAAATAGAATTGGTTACCAAACCCCATGCCAATATTTTACCAGCTCTTATGCAACCGGTATGTACTGGACTATATTGCAACACATATTTCAATGTTTTGGTGTCACTTCCATCGATTAAAATATTTGCTCTGTTTCTCTGGCAACAGAAGCATCACTGCTCCTCACATGCCATCACTAGTTAACATTCCACTTGCTTTGATGTCAGCAGAAGCTTACCGTTAGCTAGTAACCATCATAGTTAAAATCCGTAAAGATGAGAAATCTTATCCAGAAAGGGCTGTTGTATATGTGGGATTTCGCTGTAACTCCATAATTGGATTACTACTCATAAGTACCTGTTCCTTTGAACATCTGACCTAAAGGTTGTTCCAAAAACCGACATACACACCGGCCCTTTGCAGATAAGGTCTAAAGTGTTGCTGTCTTTCACTCAAAAGGATTCCAACTATGGAGAGATTATTCAGACTTTATTAAAGAAATAAATGTTTGCATTCATAAATATATGTGAAATGTGGCAATAAATAAATGAAAATATGAAATGTGATATGAAATGTGAGCATAAATAAATCTTTTAAGAAAATTATTTTTCTTCATGTTTTTATTTAATTATGTATTACTTGTATCATTTGCATATTTTTTATTCAAAGGACGAATGAATAATGAAAACGTACTGTCGCACATTTTACAATTTTTATTTTGGATCACAGTAAATCACGGATAACTGAAACTGCAAATGTTGTTTTACTAATGTAAATACAATGTGTCAATGATGGACTAGACAGGAGCCATCGAACAAAAAATTATCCGGCAATCAAAAGTCAGTATTTACTAGTGACCTCAAAACTTTGATGGATGAAAGTGACCAAATGCATTTCAAGGCTTATTTCTTGTCATGTTCCGCATCATTGAAATGAATGAGTGAATAAATGACCAAATAAATAAAACAAATAAATAATTTGATAAGTAAATACAAACAGGAATACATTAACAGTTTTAACAGATTTATTTATCCTCACATTCTATCTCGTATTTATTGCCACATTTAACAATATATTTATTTATTAATGCACACATTATTTATTTTAAAAAGTCTAAATAGTCCCTCCATATCTGACACTGGCATGTCATGTGAATTTGTAAAGTGTTTTGTATTTATTAATACATTTAAGGTGTTAGTATTGGCCTATTGATCAATTTGAAGTTAAAATTTGCCTTAGAAATAGAATATGCAGTTCTTCATTGTTGTTGACCTTCGTTTGGTGCTTTATTAATTAGTTTTTTTAGGTAATGTTTAGGCACTGTTTTCACACATGCATCGTTTTAAAAATATCATTTTAGCAAAACAATGCCCAAACCTAACCACGAGCAGCTTTGCACGTAGATGTATTTTAAAACCAGTACGGCATCACGTGGAGTGACTGAAGTTCAGTGAGTACATGATAGATATGTGGACGAAGAGGAGTGTGTGTGGGGATGCAGGCAGCACCATTTTGAACATATTGTAGTTTATTTATGGATTTGGACAGTAGAAAAAAGGCGTTACAGTTTTCCAGTCAATCTGTTATGAAGGCACTGAACAGTCATCCAGAATCAGGTAGTAACAGAATTGACTTGAGTCTAGAAATAATTCAGAGGTGGGAAAGAGAAATTTTGGTTATAGTTTTAATGTGGGTGTCAAAGGTAAGTTGCTCATCAGTAGGATCCCAAGATTGCATATGTGAGGTGATAGATGTACTTGACTATCGTCATTTTTAAGGTTAAGTTTAAAGTTTGGGACCTTTTGCTTTAAGAGTACAAAGTCCATTTGTAAACTGAGAAGAATTAACAAACCTCACAACAGACTCTTTACTGGGAGCAACCTCATCAATAATTGAACTAATGTAGTGCCCGTATTGCTCAGCTGTAGCACACTCAGGTATCTTGTTTAATGAATTAGCTAGTAGGCTGAGACTAATGCAAGTCCTGAATTAGATAGTGAGCTTCATGTGCATAATGTATAGTGCAATTAACACCAAATGCCAACAGCTTGTGGTCAAGTACCAGTTAGAGGGCCTACAACACTAGCTATCTTCACCCCAGTTCTAAAGACAAGGTCATTGTATGACCTCTTGTGCAATATTGAAGCAGTCAAGGATATCAAAAAGGGTGCTGGCATACTTACTGTACACAGCAGATTATTAATGTCAACCAGCTAGAACCACAGCAGTGCAGCAGACAGCAATTGCATAGCAGCAAAGGAAGGAAACAGCAGCTGTAGGAGACACTTGATCTTGTGCACTCAGTAATTGTAAAAGTATTGCATGGATCTTTTCAAATTTTGGAGGCACTGTAAAGGGGAGACAACCTCTAAGTGAGCAAATTTTTAGAAAGATCTCCCCAAAAAAATGAAGCAGTGCTTCATGTTGATGGCAAAGAGAAGGTCAGTTCAGACACTTGATCTTGTCAGAATGATAACACAAAAATTATTTGTTCGAACAAAACAGCCATATATTGGAAAAGTTCTCAGTTCCTGAGTGGTTATCTTTGATAAGACCCACCTTCCCAGTCATGCTTGATATGACATGATGGAGGAACTCACTGAAGAACTCACCGAAGCCATTGGTACAGTGGCCGATACGTGGCAACACGCTGCAAATTCAAAAAACACTTATAAACTCTGAAAACACACACAACATGAAAAAAATGTTGCAGATCCACCGACAACACAATGAATGTTTCTGGGGGACAATGAAAGGAGGCAGACCATTTGGACTGGGTGGTATATGAAATGTATATAGTAAATCACTATATTTTCAAAACGAGATATAGAATGACAATACCATTTATATCAATATTCTTCTATCATGTGTTAAAATTCGGCCTCTAATAGTATTCTTTCCTGGTTGTAAGCAGTGAGACTTCATTGCACATCTCACAGAGAATTAGATGGAGAGGAAAGCCGATGAATCATTGTTACTTGGTTTATTTCATTTTAAATCATTGCCAAACACACAAAGATGTTTGTGAGACCAAGTGTGAATTATCCATCAAGGGGTCTCTCATATATTCAGGTAAAAACACATTTATTAACTTTCACTTCTCCAGGTGATCCATCCAGTACTAGAAATTGTACAAACTGGTGTGTGTGAGACAAGTAGGTATTAGAAAAACAGAATAACTGAAATATATATGTAGTATGTTTTTCATGAACTACACCAACAAACAGTTTCATTAGTGTGTAATCTGAGCTAAAATGGTGTGCACGTCTTTAAAATTTCCCCAGTTTAAAAATTATTCTTGAAATAAATATTTATGGGGACTCCATTGTTCTACAAGTGGGCTTTAATGCTAATGCTTGTAATGACAGTGATGTTATTGACAGCCCGTTCTGACCCTCCCCTTCTCCTCTTCCCCATCTGGCCAGCAGGTTTTGCTGGTCATTCTGCCTTTTCCCCTCTTTGTAGCTGTATCCTTTACCCTCGTGTGTTTCTCACTGGTCCCAGACCATTGTGTAGCTCAGTGGGTGGAGTGTGGTTCAGAGAATGTGAACCAATGAGGTATGAGGCTGGCAAATCCCACCGTCGCCTGTTTTGGGTTTTGTATTCGACTTTTTTTGTCCTCAATGTTAGTAGTTTTGGTTTTAGGTTTTCCTAGTGTTTATTTCCTGTCATAATTCCCCCACTTATGCTCTGCCTTCCTTGTTTTAGGTTATGGTTTTGTTTTGTACCTTTTGAATTCTGAAATTAGCCCTGTAGTCCGAGGGTTTGATCGATATTTTCTAGTTTCTGTGTATCTTTGGATTCTGTAATTAGTTTTGCTTTGTGTTATTAGTGTCTGATTAAGTTCTTCTAGTTGTCTGCTAAGTTCCCTTGTTCTGTGATTACCTCTGTTCATTAGTTCCACCTGTTGCCTTGTATTTTCTGTTAATGGTTGATTAGTTAATCTTGCACTCTTGTGTCTTCATTAGCCCAGGTCAGTTTGGTGTATTTAGGTTGCTTTCTGTGTTCAGTCCTGTGGTGAATCTTTGTATGTAGTTGTTATTCTGTGTCTGTTTCTCGCCTTTATTTTGCCTATAAACCCCTTGTGTTCTGTTGCCGCTGCTAGTGGATTGTCGCCACCTTTATGCTTACACCATGCCCCCGCTGCTGTGAAAAGTGAAACCTGGAGGGATGTGATTTGTAGGAACAGCCTGCCTGATCATTACCTGAGTGGGGCTCTATTACTGGCCTTCTGTACTAACCACAGTTTGTCCATAACAAACACCATGTTCAAATATACAGTATAGGTGTTCCTAAGTGCACCTGGCAGCAGAGCACCCTAAGCCACAGCTCAATGATCGATTTTGTAATCTGATTGTCGGATCTGTGACCGCATGTCTTGGAGACAGCAGCTTGGCGAGCAGCAGCTGAACTGTCAACTGATCAGCTGGTGGTGACTTGGATCAGATAGTGGGGGAAAATGCAGGACAAGTGTGAGTTTCCTGATAACGATTGATCTTGCTGAATAATGAACAAGATAACGAATGACGTGGGTAAGGAACAGGTGAGATTTGTGTTTCTCAAAAGCCTTCATCATTCCAGAATTAGGAACCAAACTTAAAGTACTTTGTTGGTTCCTCCACAACATCCACGTAAGCGAAGCACAGACTGTCAATAGTGGGAACATCAAACCCACGTGTTTCAATGGTGAAATATGTTATAAGATTGTCATACGAGACACATGCAAATGTAAATAAAAATGAATTATTAATAAATCAACCTATTTGATAAAAATACATAAATTGGTTCAATGTGATGTTGCATCCTTGTAAAAAAACATCAATTGTGAGCAACAGCAGAAAAGGGAAGTAACACTTCTCTAAAGAAGCTTCAAAACAATTTATTTAGGAGGTGGCGCAAAAATATATCATATACTGTATAATAATGAAATCATTACTGTACAATAGCACACACAACAATAACAGCACAGCAGCATCCGGGGAAAGAGTTAGCGCTCCCGAGGACTTGTGTAGGCACCAGAATCGCATCTTCCACATGCCCAAAGCACCATCTACAGCAGCGTGTGTTCTTAGGTGTGCGGTGTGATACCTCTCCGCAGCTAAGGTTTTGGGATTCAACATTGGAGTCAGCAGGTATTCGCTAAGAAGATGCCTGATATCTCCCAATACCGAGCCCTCAGCAAATGCACCGTCCTTTACCATCTGACACACTCCACAGCTGTACCTCATAAAAACCATTACGTGTAACTCCACCTGCCACAATGTCTGTAAACTATCCTTGATGGTTGTATATCACCTGGACATTTAGGCCTAATGCCAAAAACCCTTTTAAAACGGTGCAGACAGGATTCAAGAGGCTGCAAATATGAATAGGGTTGAGGGTTCCATCAGCTGCACCCAAGATGCCTACAATGACACGAAAACCAATTTTAGTGTTATTCAAGGCATCCCCTCCTGCTGGAGCTTGTGCGCATATTGCAATAGAAATGTGATCAATGCATGCGCAGATTTGGACTCAGCAGCCTTGCTGAGGTCATGTGCATCTGTAGGACTGCAAGAATCCACTGGTGATGTAGAAGTAGAGAGCTGTCATAAGCTGCACAATGGGCAAAATTCTGGTCTGTTCCTCTTTTCAATTTATTCATCACCAGACCAGGGAGGCTCATTATTCCACCCCAGGTCAGTTTGTATTTCTTTTTTTCATCACTGAGATGATTGAAGGGGTTCATGTCCATCCGCAAAACAGCATTTAGACCTGAAACTTCGCTGAAACTTGGATGGCTCTGTTTCAAGCACCATCTTTGGCTGAGCTGCACAATTCTCTGCCATTGATGGTCATGAGGGGTGATTCACTTTCCCAGTTGGATGTGACGGAATGTAAAGCAAGTTTGATTGGTCAACTTATGTAGCCCACCAGGGATGTTCATAATTTATAAAGTGTGCTCCATTAAATTCATCAATTGGAATTTTAATTAAATTGGCCACACACTGTAAGATACATTTATTTTAATGAAAGGTTGGATTTTTCTAATTTTTCAGTGTGAGATGAAGCTACTTCACCAAAAGGTAGATTTTCTAAGAATCTTAACAAATCTTTACAAAGGGTGCCAATAATTGTGGTGGGCACTGTAAACAGCTGTGGAAAAAATTATGAGACCGCAGCAAAATTTTTACTCTTTTCTCAATTTATGGGTATGCTTCTGTGTAAAATAGACATTGTTTTTTGTAAACTCCTACCTGGCTCTTCCCTGTTTCTCATTGATGAAGGGGCTTCTGCCTTGCCTTATGGGTCTTCTGTCCGGCTTCTGAAGCTTGTTATCAATTGTCCTAGCAACGGACTTCACACCACTTGATGTTTCCCATTCTTTTGAAGGTCACTTGACATCGTTCTTTGATCGATGTGACATGGTTGGATAAGTTGACGATCATCTCTGGCATTAGAAAGTTGCTTACTGTATGCCCTCTACCTGGCTGGTTTTTTGTCATTCATGGTGTCGCCTATTTCATGTCGCTCTTGTGCACTGCAGTCTTAGAATTTTTATGCCTGGAAGCAATCAGTGTAGCATTCTGCCAGCAGAACTATGACTAAACCAGAATTTATCAATGCAGACTTTTAAAAAAAAAAATAATATGGAGAGGTCTCAATTTTTTCAAGACCTGTATGTACTGGTGAGTGGTACATAGAGTGGGGATTCAGTGTATACTATTTATGTTAACATGCTATGCAACTCATTAAAATATTAAGCTGCATTGTTACAGCTGCACCTACACTATGCATATGATTTTTTGTTAAATGAGTTCCATTTTAATTTTTACTTATATTCTAATTTGAGTTGTGATTCTGCACATTGTTTTGAACCACTTTTTATGAATTGCATTTGTATTTCAAGGTCAACCCACAATTCAGTTCTGAATGGTGCACAACCCTGTTATTTCATGCAGGTCTTAAAACAATGAACCGTTTGTGTTATTTTATAGTCTACATTGTAGTTTTATATTGCAGCGATGACTTATTATTATTATTATTATTATTATTGTTATTATGTCATAATCATCACCATCAACGTTATGTTGTCCAAAAAAAGATTGTCAATGTGTTTTTATCTGTTTTTTTTGTGATCTCCTGTGCAGGTCTGTGACAGGACAGCAGGCAAAAGTTAGAATAAAGAACCACATAGAAAATAACAAGTGGGTCGGAGTAAATTTCAGAACAAGATAATGAACTATGTCAATTCAGAATGGATTTCGAGAAACACTCGCTAATTGAGGATTGATCTTAAGTTCTAGATATTGAACTACTTAGCATCATGAAGCTTTCAGGTAACTCTCCCCAGAACTGACAGGCCCAAATCTAAACATATAGTGACCGTATGCTGAGCGTCTGGCAGAGGCCCCTTTGACTCACACCTCTGGCAAAACTTCTCTTGCATTCAAAGAAAGGCTGGAGATATTGAGTCCAAATTGCTAGTGGTCCGTACTGCTATTGCTGAGGCAGCTCTACAGAGCTGTGGCTGTAAGGTTGTTGGCGCCTGTCACGCATGCAACTGCAGAACCCAGTGGGGGACATCAGGGGTAAATGGGGCAATCAGGCTGAAGAAGGAGACCTTCCATGATTGGCTAGCTTTCGGGACTCCTGAAGCATCTGTCAGGTACCGACAGGCTAACTGGAATGCAGCTTTGGCAGTTATGCAAGCAAATCCTTGGATGTGGGAAGAGTTTTGGGAAACCTAATTACTGTGTTTACCTAACTAGTGCCATAGTCAGGTCATTAAAAACACATGTAGACATCTTGAATTTGGTGATCAGTGGTCATTGTTAACACACTTCCCCTGCATTTAACCCATATGTGACTTTCGTGACATAGCAGGGGGCAGCTAATTCAGCAGTTGCTCAGGGTACCTCAGAGGTGACTTGCTGGTGGGGGAGTCGAACCTGCAATTTTTTTGATTATAAGTGCACTTCCATAACCATCAAGCCAGCACTGCCCACAGTATTTGCATACTGTACAGTTAAGACTGACATGCAGAGGCTGGGTTGGAACTGGTGACCTTGGGATTACAAGCCCACAGGCTTAGCCCACTGAGCCACACAGTAACCCTGTGTGCACAGTAACCCTAATCTTAATCAGGTTATCGCAAGTAAATGTAGTCATAGTCAGCTAACGAAAAAACACTTCACTTACTTTGTGACTTGGGAAACTGCACTCCTCTTGTATGGTCTGCAGGGTTGGACCAAAAACTATTTCTCTGTATTTTAGGGTGGAATAGCGATACCCAATATTTCTATGAATATGAATTATGCCGAATGTTCCGTTTAAAATAAAAGTCACAAGTGAAATATAACAATTGTTCCTTGTCATTCCCCGCCATCAAATTCCCTGTCTGTTCGTGGGATATTGATATGCTGGATTATACTTTCTACTGATGCTGGGCAACCATAGCATCCACCCAGCCGCACTTCCAGTCTCTATGCCGAGTGTAAACATCTCATACAGCATTTAACAATGTAGGGCATGGTATTTTTTTTCTCCATATTTAATCAAATTTCCCCAAGCGCATTTTATCTACTAAACGTCTCCTGTGTGTCTCCTGCTTATGGTAAGAAGAAAAAAAGTAAAGCTTGAAGATGGAACATATTTGCCCAGCATGAAGACAGAAATTATTTATTTACCTATTCAGTGACAGTAGCTAATTATTGACTTAATCATGTGTCTTATCATATACATATTTGGCTTATACTGTGATATTTTTAACGTTCAATGGGATTATTGGAACCTCTCCCCATTATCTCTTTGGAATGAACTTTATTTCTTAATTGATTGGTCAGTATGATCTGACCATCTTCGAAGTTACAATAATGAACAAACACAAACCATTTTAACTGATAACACACAAATTATTGTATTATTCATGTACACATTGAATTTAACCCCTAGGCTAATGAAGAAAGAAAAAATGGAGTCAGGAGTTAGCAAACCTGGAGTCCAATCAATGAAACGAGTATCTTACAGTATAAAAACACCAAAACATTCTGGGTCCTATTTTACCTATCTGAAGTGCAGTCTGATGTGCACGTCACAAGTTCTTCTGGGGCTTTTCCTAGTTAAATGGCAGAAAAATAGTAGCAGTACATGGGCCAAAAGGGTTGTACTAAGTCTCGGAATTAGTCATGGGTGTGTTTGGGGCGTAAAATGCTGTAAACCAATCAGAGTGTCATCTCCCATTCCCTTTAAGAGGCAGGTGCACTGGCACCTTGGCATATTGCTATTATTGCGATGAATTTGCCAGGCAGCAGAAAAGAACACTTCTCTACAAAGGAAATGGATCTGCTCGTGCATGAAATGAAAGTGCAAAAGCAGACCATCTACAGCAACAGCAGGATGACACCAAAGCTCCCTGAGCTTTATAATTAATAATAATAATTACAGTAGTCCTCCCATATCTGCAAGTGTTATGTTGCAAGACCTACCACAGATAGCCGTAGATAACAGCGAACTATCGTCATAATTTGATATTCATACGCATACAGAAAGTCCCAGATATTCTGGGATGTGAAGTTGATGTTTTCAGGATAAAGAAATGCCTCTGATTGTACCTCCTGTTGCTACTCTTTTTGGATAAAAGCATCAGCTAAACACGAGTTACATGTACGTCATGTGCACAAAAAAAACTGTCCCTAGCCCCTCCTGACCTATATATCATTAGTGTACCTGTCGTAATTCTTACTGTTATGTCACAGTCAATATTGGTCATAGTACAAAAGAGAAATATATAGGATATAAATATTTAAACATATAAAAATTAATAATTTAAAAGACGTTTTCAAACATGGACATTAAAATGTATACAAAGGAATACAAGTATCCACAATTACAAGTAACTAAATGGAAGGGAAACATTCTGCAACTTCTATTGCAACGTCATATAAGTAAAATGTGCAATAAATGAGTATATTACAGTAAGTATACTTTCAGACTCACATGTTACAAAAAGGCCATAGAGCATTCAGGTAAAAACACGTTAATTAACTTTCATATTTCCAGGTGATCCATCCAGTACTTCTAAATATAGTACAAGATGGTGAGTGTGGGATGAGTGTGGATTAACTGGCCTGACCAGGTGACAGGGCTAACCAGGGAATGCATTGCTGTCAGTTTCAGCACCACCAAATCTAGTTCAATAGGTATTTTATGGCAACATCTCCTGGATTTTACATGAAGAGCCACTGGGGCAAATCCAGTCAGTCTAAAGCATCAGTCATATTTCAAACGGGTCAGAATCATGATACTGCATTTACACCTGCAGAAACCACGATGAACTGAAAGTGTTACTTCTCCGCTCCTATTCAGTATGCATCTGCTGCCTCCATTTGTCTCATCTATAATGTATAGATTGGGCTTCTTTACATTCTTCACACTATACATTCAGGACTCAAAATGACCTCACAAACGGGCACATCGGATCGGCTGCTCTATCACATGCAGAATGGCTGGCTTAATTCTCATTCATTTCCATCCCACCTTGTCTCACAGACTTCATTCTCATCCTGAAGGCACTACCTCATAAGAAGAGTGACCTACAACTTTCAGAATTCTTCCTCCACTCCACTGCAATCTGGGGATATTAAATATTTAGGTATTAATGTCTCACCTAGACTAGCAGATTTAACTAAATTAAACCATATCCCACTTTTAAAGAAGGTAGAGGATGATCTGGTTAGATGGAAGTCCCT
>JAABNX020000367.1:0-10625 GCA_015163995.2 Mormyrus lacerda | reverse complement strand
TGGTCGGATTGAAAAGCTCAAGAAAAAAGCTGGTGGTAAATATCTTGTAGCATACTGGGGTCAAGAAGAAACTTCTGTTGATTATGACATTTCATATTTGCACTTGCAGCTGATTTGTTGTGTTTAGTTCTTTCATAAATTTTTATGCAAAGAGTACATTGAGGCGTGTTGAAGATTGTGACTTTGTATTTTTGTGATTTTTTTGGTGATCTGCAAGTTAAAGCTATCTTGAGAGAATTTGTTCAAATTTTGATAAAACCTAAGCTAATTTGTTTGGTTTTCACTAGCCCAGTTATTTTGAAAAGGTGTTTAATTTAAATGGTTATAGTATCTGGTTAACATTGGTTTCTCATCAATTCAAGAGATATTTTCTCTCCCTTTTTATTGAAGTCTCAAAATTTAAATGGTGGCATATGATGTTAAAAATGCCTGTGGGTTTAATATTAGTGGTCTAAAGCATCAGACAACTAGTTCAGTAGTACTGTGATATGGTACTTCCACAAATACTTGATTTTCTTTCATGAAAATATGATTCCTAAAATTTGGCATTTCTGATTTATCAGTTCAAACTACTGGTTTTACATCATCTATCTTATCTTGATTTTTAATATTTTATTTAAATGGAGAAATGTAAATTAAATGATTTTTGAAGGGTATTTTAGCCAGAGTGTATTTAAAAGTGTTTTTCTGGCATTGGTAGTCTTTCAAAATTATTTTCTTCCGCAGAATCGTATCATTAAATTGTAATGATAAAAAATCTTTTAATATAAAGAGTATAAGCACCATCATACAATTTAATGATACGATTCTGCGGAAGAAAATATAGAGAAGAAAGATAATCATGGTAAAATTCTCATATCGTAATGATAATAAATAGTCATATTATTGAAAATTGTAGTTCCTTTTACAAGCTTTCCAATGATACCTCCCTTTTCTTGATTGGACAAAGATTAATAAAGTTATGCCACTTTGAACATAATCGCCTTTGTGTAAGGTCACATAAATTCTATTGTTTTAATAGTTAATTAAGGAACGGAAAAGGGCCTGATATGTGGGAGTATAAAATTTACTAACTTTCATAATCTTTGTCCTATTTAGATGATCTACATATCATTGGAAAGGTATCTTCAAGCACAATGGTATAATTTACATATAAATCCAGTCACTTTTAATTTTTTTGTCACATGCCGAAATAAACAATAAATAGAATAAATATACATAGAAATATGCTCCCACCCCGCTCACCCTTATTAGCCAGAAGAACCTAATCTCCTTCCTCAATGTCTCTGCCTTTGGTTCTCCTATTGTACAGGTCAATTTTTATTGTTCCCTTACTCTGATTGCGTTCCGGCTTATTTCTAAGGAGCTGTATAGTTTCTCTCCATAAAATTGTTTAAACTTGATCCCTCCCATCCAGAATTTTACAGACCTTGCAAAATTTCATGAGTATCCAAAATTACAGAAAATGTGATGCCAAAACAACTGAATTCCAGTCTGACTCAGACTGATAAAGAGATCGAGTGAATTGAGTATTTTCGAGACAAACGTAGAAATTGACCCAATTTTATGCAACCTGTAACGCGCAGAAGGCGAATCGGAGGCAGACCCCGGGTTGCAGGAGACCAGTAGCCTGTACTACGAAGCGGGGTTACTGGCTTATCGGGGTAACTTGGATTTAAGGTAGTCTGGCAAAAGGTAAGTTAACGAATATGAAGTCCATTTAAACTGTGGTACCTTAAATCTGACAAATTACCCCAATAAGCCAGTGACCCCACTTCGTAGTACAGGCCACAGGAGTTTGAATAAACTGGGAGCAGACAAAGCTAAAACAGGTTTCAGGAATCGTAGTCGGGACGGGTGCAGGAGGTCGAGAACCAGCGAAGTCAGTCCTACAGGAAGGCACGGGACGAGAAGACAACGGGGAGGGAGGATCGAGGGATGCGGGTCAGGTATAGGGACGTCAGGCAGGGTAGAACAGGCAGGCAGGGCAGGCGAGACAGGTGGGCAGGACGCAGCAGGTAGGGAAAGTGGAAGAGACAAGAGACAGCTTGGTAATGCTCCGGAACATGGCAAGAATACTTTGCATTGTCATCTGGGTTCCTCCTGCTTAATAAGGCGAAGCTCATAGGGGATCTCCCGCAGCTGCTACGTCCCGCCCGTGTGGGCGTGAAACAGCCTTTAGCTTCAAATAACAACACGAGAAATACTTAAACTAGAAAACAGGGAATCTCATTTCACATATAAATAGCGTGCAGTGCGGCCAAATAAGATATATATTTTCTCAAGTTCACACGATGTCTGTCAGTCTAAAGCAGGGGTCTCAAACTTAAATTCCTCGGGGATCACAACCAAAAAGTCCCATCTTTCAACTTGAAATTTTAAATTCATCTATAAAAACAGGCCTCTGTTCAATTAAAGTACGAATACATTAGAACAAAGAGATGAAATGGTATAAAAATTTAATTTCACGATTATGCCGACCAAAAGTATCAATTATCAGCATTATCCCTGTATTAATTTAATGTGCTGAAAAAACTAGTGATACACAAACTGCAATAATTTTACCAAGTTCTACATTGAAAACCACAAATACAATTATCAGCAGTATGCACATTTTGTTTCCATAAGCATTAAAATAATAACATAGCCAATACCCATATAAATGTATGAAAACCATATATCATCTCCTATCAGTTCAAACATTCACTGAACTTCAGACAAATACAAATACAGTAAAACTTTGGATTGCGTGTGTAGCGGTCGTCAGACGGCTGCGAAAGGATCACAGTCACATCCGGGTTGTTTCAGCAACGATGATTTACTGTTAACATCTGTTAACATATGGAACGGTGATTGCACTCCTAAGCAACATATGCTCTCTTTTCCAGCAACTCGATTCCCAAGCAGCTTCTGCCCAGGAATTAGCAAAATGGCTCAAAGTGCGCTGCCCAGTAAAGTGCCCCACCCGCAACAACACACAAAAAGGAACCTTTTATAAATTTGTCAATGAAACAAATGCCCTCTGATAACCAATACTACTTGTAATACAATAAACATAATTTATATGCACAAAACTAAATTATTCACTAAAATAATAATAATAATTGAGAAAGTTTTACAGAAGTTCAATAATACTTTAACTAACTCGGCTACATACTCCCCCCTGAACTTCTCAAACTTTCACAGATAGGGTAAGTGTCCAAGTGGGGAAAGCACAAGCACAGATTATTCTTTTTAGTGCATACAAATTGAGCGATATAACATATTTCCACTCAAGGAAAGTGACTATGTAGGACTGGCCAGGCCCCTAATGTTCACCCGCAAAAGGAAGTGCCGTGAACACTCCCTAAAACAATACTGAGATTACTGTTACCATCCCCAAAAAGAGAGAAAATGCCACAAAATATGACAATAAAACAATGACATAAAAACCATCGTGCTATGACAAAGAAAATGAGGCACCTGTCACATTGACTAAGAGTTATTTTGAAGTTAAGGATTTGGCAAATCAACCGGCCACCTTTTCTAGCCATGTGCTCTTCTAGGTCATATTCTGTTATCAAACTGTTAACCGGTTTAATCACCCGACCCACTCTGGTTCTAATATGGCTAACCACATAACTGGTGACTAGCGAGCTCACTGATGGGGTCCTAATAATTCTGCTCTCAGATTGCTGGCTCACTGGAACATTTGTGCTGAGCTCTGGTTCTGCTTCACTATGTGTACCCTCTGCTCCACTATTGTCAAACCTATCTGCCTCAGAATAACCAGCTCTGCTATCTCCATCATCAGGGCTTACAGTACACGAACAGCAGTGCTTGAGTCTGAGTGCACACAGTCACGCACTGGCTTGTCAGCAGGCATAGTTCCCTCTACCCAACTAGCTGTACGCCGAGTCTTGTTGCACGCAGATCCCTCCACAACCGCCGATCTGCTTGATCCACTCTGCGCGTTGCTTATCTCAGAGTCACTGTCAAAGGATAATTCCACACCATCATTCATCTCAATTAGCAGAAAGTTAGCCTGTAAATGTATGTGTTCCTGTGAACAACCTTCTCTTGCCCAGTACTCGCGTTTCTGATGCGAAAGGTGTGGGTCCTGGAGTCCTTATTTACCACGATATATGGGACAGACTCCCACTTATCAGCCAGTTTCCGGCGTCCCACCGCTCACCCTTATTAGCCAGGAGAACCTAATTTCCTTCCTCAATGTCTCTGCCTTTGGTTGGTTCTCCTATTGTACAGGTCAGCCTGATGCTGCCGACTGTGATCTGCATTGACCTGTGCTGTCATAAGAGCTTCCTTAAGATCGTCCCTGATTCTTTTTACATAACTGTCAAAGGTTGTGATGTCATTGTCCCTCACCACATTATGGAACATAACATCTATATGTAGCCTCGGGACTCTTCCAAACATTAGGTAAAAAGGGGCATAGCCAGTAGATTCATGAGCTGTGTAATTATAGGCAAAAGTCAGTGTCTGCAGCATCTGTGGCCATTTCTGCTTAGCTCTGGGAGGCAATGCCCTTATCATGCTCCCGAGAGTCCAATTAAACCTCTCGACCTGACCATTGCCCATTGGGTGGTATGCTGTCGTCCTGGATTTTTTCACGCCAGCTATGTGCAGCATCTCCTGAATTAGCTGGCTTTCAAAGATTGCACCCTGGTTAGTATGGATCCTTTGCGGAAATCCATAAACAAAAAAGTATCTGTCCCACAACTGGCGTGCAACTTGCTTTGCTGATTGATCAGAGCACTGGAAAGCATGAGCCATTCTAGTGAAGTGATCTGTTATGACCAATATGTCGATACTCATGCCTTTGGAGTCCTCTGCTGACCAGAAGTCCAGACATACCAATTCTAGAGGGCTTGTTGTCTTGACACTCTCTAGTGGAGCTCTTCCTTCAGGCTCAGGTGTTTTACTCACTACACACCACTTGCAGCAACTGACATATTCGCAAACATCATGCTCCATGCTCTCCCAGTAAAACCTCTGCCGAGCCAGATGCAGAGTCCTACATTGGCCCTGGTGACCAGCCTCATCATGAATGGCTTTCAGGATGGAATGAGTCATGCTCAAGGGAGCCACATATTGATGGTGTTTCTTCCCAGTTAGTGGATCTTTGCAAACCCTATACAGGACACCGTCCAGCATCTTCAGCTTGTCCCACTATTTGAGAGTTTTTAGTGCTTTATGATGTAACTTGACTCTTTTACTGCGATGGCCGTCTTCCTCTGGCTACGAAGGTGATAATTTGGGACAAGGTAGCGTCTCTTATTTGCTCATCCTGAAGTTCCTGGAGCGAATACATGGGTAAAGCACTTATTCCAGGTGGTGTAAGCTGTGCTAGATCTTGAGCTAGCTAATTGAATACTCTGCTTTGACCCTTGGTTCCACTCAGCATGACCTTTTAGAATAGCTGACACTTCACATTCACTCATTGAGCGACACTCCAAGCCATCTCTAAGAGGCAAGCATTCCACGCTTTGAAGGTTAGCGCTAAACTTGAAAACATCTTGGACTGCATTTTCACCAATTTGTTGAGATCCTTCCAGTAATATTCCATAGGGCTCCTTCATAAGCCTCTGGCTTACATGACTGCAGACGAAAGGCTGTCTGCTCAAGGCATCTGCAACCACATTCCTATTACCAGGAATGTATTTTATGCTGAAATTAAATGGCGACAGCTTAGCTACCCACCTCTGCTCACACGCGTCAAGTTTAGGTTTGGTGAGGATGTAGGTTAGTGGGTTATTGTCTGTCCAGATGGTAAAGTTGTGCCCCTTTAGCCAATTGCTAAATTTGTCACAGACAGACCATTTTAACGCCAAAAACTCAGTCAGTGTTTTGCTGGCAAATGCAATAGGCCGTGCCCTGCTTTCATCCTTCTGGACCTGAGAAAGGACTGCACCCAGCCCATCCAGAGAGACATCTGTTGACAGAATAAGTGGCTGGCTAAAGTCAGGGTGGGCAAGCACAGCAGTGTACAAAAGTGCTTCTTTTAGCCAATTAAATGAAGTTGACTGTTCCTCTTTCCAGTCACTTGCATGGAGTTTATGAAACACAGCAGCATTTTTCATACCACCTGGCTTTCGCCTTGGACGGCAGTCAGTGCAAAAACAGGGTTTGCTATACTAGAACAATCAGGTATAAACTGTTGATAGTACATGACCATCCCAAGGAAAGATTTTATTTTCTTTAGAGACGGCATGACGCCATCTTCCATCATGAGGTCAGCTACTAACAGCACTAATAGCCTTGACCTTGTCTGGATCAGTTGAAATACCATTCTCATCTATGATGTGCCCCAAAAACTTTACACTTCTCCTGAGGAGCTGGCACTTCTTGGGGGCCAGTTTCAACCCATGAGCCCGTAGCCTTTCCAGAACCTCTTCCAATCTTCTAAGAGCTTCTGCTTCATCAGGCGCATACACTAATAAATCATCCAAATAACAAAGCAAAGTTAGGAAATTCCGGTCACCGAATATACTCATCATGAGTCGCAAAAAGCTGGCAGGACTGTTACAGAGGCCCTGAGGAAGCCTGTTGAACTTATAGAGTCCCATAGGAGTGGTGAAGGCTGTCAACCTCTTATCCTCTTCTGCCATAGCCAAGTTATAGAATCCAGATGTAAGGTCCATGGCACTAAAGATGGCATTGCCACCGAGGGCCGCCAAGCAATCAGATTGATGTGGCAAGGGGTGGGCATCCTTTATTGTTCAAGCATTTAGCCAGCAATAGCCCACACAGATACAAAGCTCACCATTCTTTTTCCACACAAGTACCAGTGGGGAGGCCCATTCACTGTTTGATTTGTGAATAATATCCAGCTCCTCCATTTCTGTAAGCACCTGTCGTAGCTTGTGACACTGGTTGGTGGGACATGGCGGTATGGGAGTCTAAATGGCCGCTCGTCTGATAGATGGATGCGATGAACAAAATCTCTAGTTAACCCACAATCAAGCTTACCCTTCGAAAATACATCTTCATATTTTTGGACAAGTTGCACCAACTGAGTCTTCCAGAAATGCGACACTTCACAGGACTTGATGTCCAAGTCACCGAATCCAAGTCCATGCAGGCTGTCATGGAAACTGGAATGTGGTTGCGTTGAGACATTAGCTCAACCTCATATGCATCTTAGTTTTGTACTTTAATTGGATCACACACTGCTCCTGGAGTGATGTCAAGATCCTCAAAGGCAATACAGGGTGTCGCTTCTGCAACTTTGGTGTTGCGTCTCAGCATGACCAGCATGTCACAAGTATTTACAATTCTGATTGGGACCCACCGATCACCACTCATGGAGATTAGAGTCCTACAGACTATAATGTTTTTGTTATGAGTCTGTGCTTTCGCAGGCCCAATGAAGATGGCGCTACCCTCAGAGAGTGGTGCGTCTACAGGCAACTTTCCCCATACAAGATGCACCTGTCTAGGTAGGAGAGTTACAGCTTGAGACAATTTGACAGTCTCAATTACATTGGGAATTTTGTCACCCCTCCACCTGTAAATGCCAGACAGCATATTGAGGAATTGAGCTACCTCAGGGGCTTCAGGTGACTCAGGCTTGCTTAGAACCCACCAATACTGAGGTGTCTGTTTGAACTGTTTTAGAAGGTGTTTGATAACATTAGATCCCAATATCAACTGATCTTTTGGCCGGGGACAACCAGAACAGGCACAACAAATGTATGTCCATACACCTCCATCTTCAGATGGTGTATACATTTACGCTTAACTTGGAAACCCCCACAGCCTATCAGTATAATATCACTGGGAGTGTCACTTAACTCTGGCAATGAACCTGCACTTCTGAGTTCCTGCTCTGCTTCTTCACTCATGGTACATGCCATTGAGCCCATGTCCAATAAAGTGCACATCTACGCGTGCACTGGCGTAAAACAAGCTGTCAGTTCTCTCAAGTCTAGCAAAATTTTGTAACAACACTATGGTATGAGGTAAGGAAGATTTCACTGCAAATCATTTTTATTGAGGTACACCTCCATCACATCTATCCATTCTTGAATTAGATACTTGTCGGTCCCATCACCACGAAACAATGGTGGCTCTTTGACATCTGGCTTAATAACTAAATTAACATTGGAAAGATCAAAAAGAGTATCGGGGGCTTCAGCTCTTGACAACCTAGGACTAGGCAGATGCACAGGCGTAGACACTGCCTGATTGGCTAACAAGCGGCTAGCAATAGACTCACCAATCTGGGTCCCCAACTCTGCAATGAGTTCACGTAACTGCTTTGTGGTGTTCTCATTGTGCATGACAGGGGTGGAAAACTGCGGCCCTTGCGTAGCGATATCTGTGTTGTGTTCTGTATCCCTTCTGTATCGTTTTGAAACAGTTCTCTATGCCCCACTTCTAAACTTCTAGTAGGGCTGTTTAATACCCTACCTCACCCAAAGCCTAGGGTAAAGGTATCAAAAGCCTCATAATCTTCATCTGCCATAATTTACACTACATACAACATTCAGTATTATAGTAGTGAAACAAAGGCCTTAAACAGGCAACAACATAAACCACACATTAAAAATTAGGCTATAACAGCGTTTTCATATAAGTTGCATTATTATGCAAAATGCCTGTATAAGAAAAGCTATTTAACAGTATTTAAGACCTTTCACAACCACTGACCAAATCCGAAAGTCCACCAACTTGATATCTTGGGTGTCACAGGCACGCAGCTGAACCTCAGCGATCGGCGGCCTCCGACCAAATGGAGCAAAATGGCTCAAAGTGCGCTGCCCAGTAAAGTGCCCCACCCGCAACAACACACAAAAGGAACCTTTTATAAATTTGTCAATGAAACAAATGCCCTCTGATAACCAATACTACTTGTAATAAAATTAACATAATTTATATGCACAAAACTAAATTATTCACTAAAATAATAATAATTGAGAAAATTTCACAGAAGTTCAATAATACATTAACTAACTCGGCTACATGTGCATAATTCGTTCTGGAAACGTGCTCGTAATCCAAAGCACTCAGTATATCAAAGTGAATTTTCCCATTATAAGTAATGGAAACTCAGATGATTCGTTCCACACCCCAAAAATATTCATTAAAAATATTTAATACAAAATATAAAGTAACAGTGCATAAAACAAATCAGCCTGCACTTTACCTTTGAAAAGAATCGTGGATGGTGTAAGGGAGACAAGAGCAAGGAGAGGAGAAGAGGAGGGTTATTTTATAGGACGACTTTCGTTATAACAAACAAAATCACTGCTATCTGTTGGCTCACTGGAATCTTTTTCTTTTTGTGTGACTTTAACAAGAAACCTATCCAATGACAGCTGCTTTTGCCTCCTTTTAGATTTTGCGGAAATGTGGACATTGCATTGTCGTTAAACAGATTCATTGCTTGCACTGCTACATCCTTATTCGGGTGGTGCTTTTCTACTATATTTTGACTACATGAGTGAGGCACGCTGACTGAGACTGTGTATGGGAAACAATTACCCACAATCCCTTAGTGAGAGAGAGAGAAACCATTGGCTGAGTTGTGATTACGCTAGGGCCTAACAGAAGTAATTTTACTTCAGACTTTTGACTATAATTGAGAGCCCTAGCAAAATATCACGATCGATCCCCACAAGTAACTAACCAGTAACTAAAAAACGAATTGTTCAAATAAATGATTAGTGTTGTAATAGCCCAATTTTGGAGGTCTGTGTGACCTGATGGATTTTTTCCTGTGTTCCAATGCACATACAGAAAACAAACGTGTATACCAAAACATTTGTAATTGCTTCAATTTTCTGCGAGAAATGGTGCATTTTCTGGAAAAGTTCCTGAGGTGCCAATAATTTCAGCTATGACTGTATGTTTAATCAAGTAGCCTATGATTACAGTTTAAAAGAAAGAAAAAGAGCCATTTCCCTTTGCACCCCAAATCCAGTAGCATAGTTTTTTTATGCGGTACAATGTCATCATGAATACCTCCATTAAGTATGCATATGTGTGTTGGTCATGAACGAGTTAATTCTAGGAGTCCACTCCTTTTTCAAAAACGATGTCAGCTCTCATTTAAGACCCGATTCCTTTCCTTTTTTCCACTTAATACAAGGCAGAATAATAGAAGGATATTTTCACCACACTGCTCAATCACATGCACTCCACACACTGACTGCGTTGGGAATTTCTGATATGGGGGCTGAACATGATGCAGGCAGAAATGGAAGGCGGACAGTTCACTGGCAGGTCCAGAAAACAGGGGATCATTAACAGAAAATGAGAACACTAGGAGACTACAAAAGAAAAACCACAAGGAGTCATAACTAAAAAAAGGGTGCAAAGTAACTAACGGAACAAAATAATGTGCAAAGGGGAACAGGCAGGGAATTCCGAGGAGGAGGAGGAGGAGAAGAAGAAGAAGATCGCTAGATGCTAGATCACAGACACTCCATGCACTGAATGATGCTGTTTAAGACGTTTTGGCCTTAATGGCCTTCCATAAGATAAGACGGTGACAATCGGGAAGTTTGATAATTATGGGGCCGGCTCAGTGTTGCGTTTGCAAGATGTTTGCCCTTCTGGATGTTAGTGTCCAGTCGGACTTCATCTGCGAGCGATGTAAGCTAGTGGACTCACTCATGGTC
>JAABNX020000366.1:0-12560 GCA_015163995.2 Mormyrus lacerda | reverse complement strand
CGGCGATAAGTAACAGGACTGCAGAGGTCCTCAGTAACCTTTCTTGCTTTCCCCATGGGGATCAATAGTGTCACTCACTCATTCATTCATTCATTCATTCATTTCTCTCTGCCTCACCCTTATTAACAAAATGTGTTCTATTGGCATTAAGTGTAATTTTTTTCCTAAGCTTTGGTTCCTTTTTTTAAATTGTATTTTGTGCAAAAGAAAATAAAGACAATTAACCACAAGTTCGTGTAAGACTCTTCTGTCTTTTACAAATAGTTCAAATATTTATAAACCACTAAGTAAAGTTCTTACTTTGTACTATTCAGTGGCATGAAGTCACAGGTGCGCTTTATATGTTATGTTAAAACCAAAAAAATATATAAAACAAAAACTAGAAAAACACAGTGACAACAAATAAAAACAAACAAACATTCTAAAGAAAGGCCTGTCTGAACCAATGAGTTTTTAGCAGGTGTCTAAAATCGTCGACCGAGTCTGCAGATTGCAGGGCCGTTGGAAGATCATTCCAGAGTCCTCAAAGGCTCGGACATCCCGGGTCTTTAAGCGATTGTATGGGATGATGCTACATGTCCTGGTCTAGGTCAGGCATGGAACATGGAACAAGAGGCAGCGCCGCACAATCACTCAGCTTGCATACACCCTATTTTAATATATGCACAGGGCAAACGCAGAGCAGGAGACCGACCTGGGACAGTGCCAAAGAAAAGAAATAAACAAAACAGAACTCCCCACTTAAGAAAAAAATATAACCAAACATACAACAGGTGGCACCCGTCCCCTTACCTAGTGTTTTTAACAGTTGGGTCAACTACACAGAGATGTATTTGCTTGCACAGACTACCCTTGGCTGTCTCCACTCCATACCGCTGACACTCAGGAATAGCACAATAGCAGCATAACCCTCTTATTATGAGGCAAAAAAACAGCACAGCTGAATACCAGCAAAAGCCCTAAAGTAGTTGAAGCAGTAATAACAACAGCAGCAGCAGTGCAGCGGAAGCAGCAGCAGAGCAGAAGCCTTCATAGGCCAGGCCCCTCGCACTTAACGAAGAGGTGGAGCACTGTCAAACAACCCCAGCTGGTTCCAATGACCTAAAACGGGAAAAGACACACACACACGCACAAAACCCCATGGATAAGAGTATCTGAAGGGGCCTCCATGGCCTCAGCCTCCTGCTCCTCCAGGTCACACTTGCGTGTCCATATCTGGACATAATTGATTTCAACTTGCCAATGTTTCTTAGATGATGTTTCATCAGCCTACTAATAATCTGTCCCAGCAGGAGCATATACAAGGAAATTAGAAACTGCAGGTATTCAAACAGAGCCAGAAAACATTATTGACTACATTTGGTGGAAATGCCAGCAATGTTACTGTGCTGGGCGGCGCACGGAGCGCAGACAAAGGCAAAGGGAGCCAGGAATCGGGAACACGGGTTTAATCATAAAAGAAAGTAACGAAAGGAGCGGGCGAAACGAGGGTTGACATGACAATGACCGGACTGAGGAAACAAACTGAAACGCGGACTAAATACAATAGACTAATGACAAGAAGCAGGAACGACTGATGAACATGGGGAATCCACACGGGGTAGATGAGGGGGCGTGGCACACGGGAGGAGCGGACGATCGGGGCATGACAATTGTAATCCTATTCCCAGGGCTGGTCATGGGTGTTCTTGTGCCATCAGCAAGATTGTCTACAAAACACGCTGCTGAGAACTTGGTATGTATTCTTAAGAATAAATCTAAACGAATAAAGAATGTGAAATTAAGGGAAAGTTGTTGACGTTAAACTGTACCTGGCCCTGCAAGCGGTCCTCCAACTTGCAGGGAAACAATTTTGGGGGTTGGTGTTGGGATTGTGTTGGTTGCAGAGGGTTGGTGTTGGTGTTGCCAGTGTTCCCAGAAGGAGGTATTTAGTCTCTCAGGACACCCTGGATATTATCGAGAGGAAACAGCGCATAACTTGGTGGCACCTCCAGTCTGTGCCAGGAACTGAGGAGGACATCTGAGAGGGTTCTGAGGGCAGATAGGTGGCTGTTAGGTGAATCTATGAGCAAGTGACATACCATCTGTGATCTAGTGACCCAAGTCCTGCTTACAGAGAAATAGAAGCATTAAGTAACATCTGAAACTGTCAGGGTGGGTGATGGAACGGTCCTTATGGATGACACTGCAGTTGTGACCTGCTTGGCTGGCTACTTTGAGCAGTTGTTCAAAGCTGACCCTCCAGCTAAGATGTCGGATAACTCTGGGTCCACGGTTCTCAAAGCTGATCCTCCAGCTAGGATGTTAGACATCTCTGGGTCCACGGTTATCAAAGCTGACCCTCCGATCAGCTGTGAACCACCAAAACTAACTGAAATTGCACAGGTGGTACATCAGCTGGGGGTAGGGAAGGCCACAGGGATCTGGGGTATCTGAGGTGAACTTCTCCAGGCATTGCAGGCAAGATTTGCTTCCATCCCAACTGACTGGAACCCGGAACTTATAGTCCCTATCTGGAAGGGGAAAGGTGATTGCTTGGATTGTGGCAACTACAGGGGGATAACACTGCTTTCAGTGCAGGGTGAGGTCCTTTCTAGGGTCATCATTAACAGGATCTGTAATCACTTGCTTGCCTGTCAGCAACCACAGCATTCTGGTTTTATGAGAATGTTGACCTTGTCGAGGAATTTACCGTGTAACAGTTAATTTTTGTTGTAGCAATATTGGCAGGTTCTTTTATTTTGAAGGGAAGCTGTGTGACGTTGTGGTGAAAAAAGTTGTTTGGTTTGACTGCTGACGCTGAGAGGCTGCAAGGACGTGTTTTTTTGTCTTGGGCGTTTTTCTGTCGTGGATTTCTTCCCACTCGCAGAATTGAGGACGCTGTACTTACACAATTTTGGACCTGGGCCCAGCAAGCCGACGAGCAGTGGACTTTCTTCATAACTTCCACCACCTGGACTGTGAGACCGTTATTTATTTAAAGTACCATTTACTGTAACTGCTGGTATAAAGTAAAGGAAGCGACCTGCCGCTACTATCTCCACAACCTCTTCCTATGAAGTCAGCAGACAGTTTGGGAGAGCATGGGGGGTCATGAGGTCACTGGAAAGGGGTATGTGGCGTTCTCGATACCTTTGCAAGAGGATGAAGGTCCACGTCTTTAGAGTCCTGGTGCTCCCTGTCTTTGCTGAGACATGGACACCGTCCAGTGACCTGAGACGAGGACGGGACTCCTTCGGTACTGTGTCTCTTCGGAGAATCCTTGGGTACCGCTGGTTTGACTTTGTGTGGAATGAGCGGTTGCTAGAGGAGTCCCGAATCAGGCACATTACCTGCATTGTGAGGGAGCGTCACTTCCGGCACTATGGCCATGTGATGCGTTTCCCTGAGGGTGATCTGGCTCGCACCCACTGAGTAGCAAAAAAGACTGAGGGGTAGCGATAGCATTTGATTTGAATGCTGCAAAAAAACACATGTAAAATGATAAAGAGCTGTCGTGCGATTGATTGTACAAATAGATTTAACACAAAATGGGACCTTTCTTTTAAGAAATTGCCAAAAGCTAAATAAGTAAGTATAGGACGTGTGTTGGTCACGCATGGTCAATACCCGATCCGTCAAATACAGTAGGTCTGGATCGGCACAGATACCAATCCGAATATCAGATCAGTGCATTTCTAATATTTACTGATATTTATGAATCTGAAAGAATACAGTTGTTTAAGATTGTATGTGGTGTTTTAATCACAATTTTATAAAGAATAATAATTAGTTGAAAAAATATTTTTTATCAGCAATTTTTTGAATCAATTATTAGACATTTTAGGAGACCCCATTTGAATTCCAGGCGACCTCAAGGTTGTAAAACACTGCTATAAAGGGAGTCTGTGCAGTGAGCGCTCAAACATGTGCTCAGCACAGCAGCACCATCACCACCTGGAGTCGTGTCCCCAGCACGGGGGTCATCTTTTGTAATATTATCTAAAACACAAGAAACACTCTGTTATCTGGTTGCTCATCTTCAAACATGCAATTAAACATGCATCTTATTTAAACGATATGGATAATGCTAAGTAAGAAAAAAATTCCCCTTCACCTGTGGTGATGTTGGAGTCCCCCTCACTGGCTGGCAAAATGCCAGTTATAACTGTATCCCCAATAACTGCGCTGCTCAAACTGTGTGTCCCTCGGAATTGTGCTCCCTCCGCCATTAGTGTTGACACTCAGGCGATGGGCTGCGACTTGCCTTTTCCCCTCGACTTTAATATCTGACCACTTCTTTTTTATTTCAGGCACTGTGTGATTTTCTGAACTTTAACTTTTCATTGCCTTTGCCACACTATGCCACTATATGAGGTTTTTGCTGCTTTAGCCACCAAATAGTCTATTTTACCTTGCCTTCCCTTCACTGAGAAGAACCTGCATTTCACATTTGATGAAATTATTGTTTTTGCCTTTGCCACTGTAAATTTGACAAAAAAATTGAACAGATGGGGTTATTTATATTTGCATATTCAAATAGGCGTAATTCTTGAAGGAGTCGGGATAAGGCTGTAGGTGTCACGTCGGGCAGACGAGCGAGCGGGAAGGCAGGCGAGCAGAGCCGGATGGACAGGGGAACGGGGTTTATTGCAGAGAACAGGGCAGACATCCACAAATGAGCATTGACACTACAATGACAGATCTGACATACTGGGGAAAGACGCAGAATAAATACACAGGCTGGTCAGGGAATAACAGGACACAGGTGATCACGATCGGGGCAGGAACACGAGGTAACGAGGTGGGCGTGGCACACAGGAGGATCGTTCGGGGCTGATCATGACATAACCCCCCCCCCCCAAAGGCACGCACACCGGGCCAGGGAATAAAACAGACACAAAACTGAAACAGGGACCAGAAGAAAGACAGGATCAGGGAATAAAACAGACACAAAACTGAAACAGGGACTAGAAGAAAGACAGGACCCGACACAGAACAGGGAACGCCGACAGGCAGACAAGGAAGGGAGACACCAGGGAAACACAAGCAGGCAGAACAAAAGGGCTGGGAGTGAACATGGGAGGCACAGGAGGAGGAGCAGGAACAGGAGGAACGAAGGGAGGCAGAGAAAAGGCAGGCGGGACGAAGGGACCAGAAGGGAATGGAGGAGGAACCAGGGGAGCCCGAGAGAGCCCAGATGGGCGACGGGCGGCAGCCGGAGGTGCCGCAGGGGAGAGGGAACAGGGAGCTGGAGGGAACCACACAGGGGCCAAGGAGACGGGACGAGGGAGAGACGGAGGCGACACGGAGGGAGCAGGAGGGAACTGCGGCACAGGCAGGCAGGAGGGGGAAGCCACCACTGGCAATGGCACAGCCGGATCCTGGGAAGGCGCTTTCTGACGCCCAGGCGGAGCAGGGGGGCCCGGAGGTGGCCGACATGGCGCCGGTGGGTGACACGGCGCCGGAGGCGACGCCGAGGATCCGCACCAGGGGGGGGACCTGGAGGCGACCGTCGACCCCGAGCCGCAGGGACCGCAGGCGGCCCCGGAGCCCCAGTCAAGGCACGCGAGGGCGAGCCAGCGGGCAGGACGGGCGGGACCCGGGCCTGATGCCTGTGTCCCCTTCCCTTACGGGACACTGATAGGTGGGGTCCCACTGGGCGTTGGTCCCGGAAGGGCAAGAGAGAGGGAGTCCAAAGGTAGGGCCCCAACGGGTCCCAGTCCAGCTCCTCCTCTTCAGAGGAGGAGTAAGGAGCCATGACCTCCTCGGGGCCCGAAGTCCGAGTCTCTGATGCTGCCACAGCAGGCGGCGTCGCGGGCTGGTCAGGCATACAGGGCAGGACGGGCTGATCCGGAGAGCAGGGCAGGACGGACTTGGGCGTGCGGCCAGCAGGGGGCGCCTCGGCGGGCGTGGGCGGTGCTGCTGGCAGGTCTGGAGCCGGCAGGTCCAGAGCAGGTAAGCCTGGGTCTGCCCCTTTAAGGGCTTTAGGGACCCGGGGAATGCCGTCTCTTACGGCACGTATTCCCCCGTGCCCCAGACACTCCGGCCGATAATAAGAAGCCTACATCAGGGGAGGCAGCTCCTCGGCGGGGCTGACCGGGTAGGCAAGCGCGGCGTCCTCCCAGGTAGGGAGCAGGGAGCAGGTTCCCACGAAGAGGGTCGGGGCGTCCTCTGTCTTCCGGCGGCGCCGCTTCTTTCTCCGCCGCCCGATCCCTGTAGCGGGAGGCGAGGTTGCCTCTGCGCAGGCGAGCGGCTGGGACTTTCTCTCTCCCACCTGGAGGACGAGCTCTCGCAAAAGAGAGCATACTTCCGCCAGGTTACGCTCCTCCGTCTTTGGGGTCACTCCCTGCAGGAGCTCCCAGCTCCGCTCTGTGAGGGCGAATAAGCCGGGATCCTCCCGGATCTCCGGCAGCTCACGCCAATATGCCACCTCTTGCAGCAGGGTAAGCCAAAGATTGACACCCTGCCACGGTGTGTCTTCTCGGAGATCTGTCATTCTGTCACGTCGGGCAGACGAGCGGGCAGGCGAGCAGAGCCGGATGGACAGGGGAACGGGATTTATTGCAGAGAACAGGGCAGACATCCACGAACAAGCATTGATACTACAATGACAGATCTGACATACTGGGGAAAGACGCGGGCTAAATACACAGGCTGGTTAGGGATTAACAGGACACAAGTGATCACGATCGGGGCAGGAACACGAGGTAACGAGGGGGGCGTGGCACACAGGAGGATCGTTTGGGGCTGATCATGACAGTAGGCTTGTGCATGCGGGTTGAATTTCACGTCGTTTGGGATTTATAAATGGAAAGTGTGTAGAACTTTGCTTACACAGTTTTATGTATCTGGATTTTTTTATACATTCGCAAATTTCTAGTTTTGTCCGTACGCCATGTTTCAGTGTGTTTTAGGCGTTATATATGAGGCCCCAGGTGACAGAACATTAAACACCCGACCACTTTGGAGGAATCAGACAAATTAAACAAAATTTTGTATGAACCGTGTTGGGTTAAACCCAAGAACATCCCAGCAGTACATTGAACACAGATGGCTCCACACAATATGAGAATTCTGCCTCTTTCATAATGTCATTGGTGAAATAAAAGCTGTCATCAATATGCACATAATATTCATTGCTATATAAACATCAGCTAACATGACGTTAAATAGTCAATGTACCAGTCGTTGCGTGTGTACTCGATGACAATGTGAGGACTGCGAGACTTGTGAGGAACGTTGCCGTTGTTGTTCCACGAACATGAACATAGTATGTAGCAGCATATTATTTTACTTTATTCGGCAAGATGAAAAATATTACAAACATGGCAGCAAATTCAAAATAGCCTTGCATTAGTACCACAGCAACTCGTACACTCTGACATCATTGTTGTACCCTTTCGGCACCAAGCGCAATGTCAATGCAAGATGAAATGTTTTTGGTGGGGCCGATTTGAGCTCCAGCCCAGCTCTGGCTCCGGCACTGGCTCCGGCAAGGGCTTGGTGTGAAAGGAAGCCAAAGAGTTCCAGAGTATCTAGGTACTCCCCTGTAGACATCATTACATGAGTGCAGCAGATATCTGGAGTAATCACAACTAACTGTAGTTAGCTCAGGCCTGTAGAGGGTGGTGAGAACTACTCAGGCCATCAGCAGGACAGATCTGGCCTCCCTTCAGGACACTTCTACCACACACTGTCACACAAAGGCAGGCAGCATCGTTAAAGACTCCATTCATCCTGCACAGTCAGATTTCTCCTTTCTCTCTCATGACAACTGGCACAGAAGCATCAGCATGCAGACCACAAGGTTCAGAAACAGTTTCTGTCTACTGGCCGTAAGGCTATGTGTATGACCTGCTCGTCCGATCCTCCTGTGTGCCACGCCCCCCTCGTTACCGATTGCGATCAGATCACCTGTTGCCTGTTATTTTCGGCTTGTCCTGTACAGTATATTTAGTCTGCGTCCGAGTTAGTTCCCCCAGATCCATCATTAATGTTAGTCTGTCACTGTCCTGTGTTTCCCCACAATAAATGTCTTTACAATGTATTTTGGATCCTCATCTGCCTACCTCATCCATACCCACTTCCTGCCTGCTCGCTGGACAGCAGTCATTGCACTACGCAACAGATGCTGATTATAAGATTTGCAGGCACCTTAAAATAAACTTTCAGTGATTTGCATGCTCTTTATCATCAGGGTTCTCACTGGATATATGTTTATTTTTTCTTTATTTGTTTATTGTAAGTTTAACTGTCTTAATGTGGCGTGCTATATCCTCCCAAAACAGAATTAACAGCAGGAAGCTAAAACTTTCAAAATAACTTGCCAAACTATCTGAATGAACGTAAGTCTTCCTTCCTGACCTGTACTCACTCAGGTCTGCTCAAGTACAAATCCAGACTAAGATGACAATAAGCAATAGAGATGGCAATTTCGGCACCCAGGATCGATTTGTTCCGAAGACGTCTGAGGCCGAAATGTTTAGAAACATCCGTCACGTGACCACTGTGTCATTGTTTACGGTGAGAGATCGTATAAAAAACCCCGGAAAAAATTGATATGTGTTGGAAGTTTGTGCCGTTGTTCGTTTGAGCGAGTAGTTTAGCGATTATTATTATTTGAAATCCAATTGTATTAGTGAAACAGGTTAGCAGTTAGTGTGATTTAGGCATAAGTATGTGAGGGACATATAGTAGGTGTAATATCAAGGTTTTGCTTAGATTCAGTTAGAAACATAAATCAAAAAGCTAGAGTACACATAGACACATAGATTGCATATACATATAGTATTCTAACCTCAGTAGCTAATTAATTACTATGCACATTCTACACTCGGATGGTATGTAAATACAGAAATTATGTTTTAACAATACACAACCATGGGAAGAAATAATCTCTATAAATGATATAAGACCCAATTTAGGTTTTGATTGACTGTATTGACTGGGGGAAATTCTGGTGCATAATAATGCAGATAATGTAAAAACAGACAAGGTACAGAGACTGTACACATGGTGCGAGCAAAGTAAACATACTGCAGCTGATTTAAAAAGTACATAGTTCAGAAATGGATGTAAAATCTTGAGGAGCCTGAATGTGAGACTAAACGTGAATATTAAAGATATAATAATCATCTGCAAATAAATTATGTGCAGTTAGAACAAAAGGCACCAGATTGTATTATAACAAGAGAGGATGCTTCCTGCCGTATTATGGTTATGGATGGGGGCTGTAACGTCTGGAAAAGCGTGATGTCAGTCACCAATTGTCTGACGACTTCAGATCCCTGTGACCCTTCCCAACACTTAGCATATGCCAGCATTAAACAAAGTAGCAGCAAGAAAATTCCACTGATGAAACCCAAATCGCAGAGATTCTGCCTCCACTCTGTACAGCACTCACAGTACCAGTGTACAGTGAACAGTATGACATCCACTAATCCCCAGTAGCATTTTTAGCACAGCATGGTGGAATGAGCCGGTGGCTCCATTATAGAGGCCACTGAAGTGGACGTGCAGACTTGTTCATAATATTGCAAACATTCTTTTCTCTGTTTCTGATATTAGTGCAAGTGAAGTTTCGTGAGCATACATGAGACATTAATAATCTAATGTTTTTATGATTCATACTAGTTGAATTACAGTTGGCAAAAATGTTATTACACACTAATTGCAGATACAGGCTACCTATGTTAGAATATAAAAATAATCAAAAAGAAATTATATTGTATTACGCACATTTTTGACAGTTTGAAACTTGCAGCAATAAGTTTTTATTCTTCTGTGTTTGCTATAGCTGCAGTTCCGGACTTTTGACATTTTTAGATCTTTTTTATCCCATTCACATTTTTTGTTATTAAATTGAAATTACTACTTAGATAAATGGCCATAAGCATGTCTTAAGCATTTTCCTTGACTGCCTAAGATTTCTATAGTCAGCAGATGTACTTCCAGTACTATGCACTTTCTATATTACACTGATCTTTGAGTTCCTTTTACCAAGTAATTCCTTTTTAAGTTTTTGTTTATTTACTTATTTTTTTATTTTTTTTTTAGTTCCCTTTTCCACACAGCAAATCAATTTTAACAAAGAACGGAGAATTTTGAAATGAAGCATTCTGAAATTCAGCTAAATTGGATATATGTTGCAATATACATCTTATACTCTATGATCAGTCGTAATTATCATACATATGTTTCTGTGGAGTGTGGCTCAGTGGGTTGCCCTGTTGATTCAGTTCAGTCCTGGACTGGAAATTTGAATCCCATCCACACTTTCTGTGTGTGGACTCAGCGATTACCCTTTTACATTTTATTTAGCTTTTTTATCTATTGTTTATCTGCTTTGTAGAGTGATTTAATGTATCAGATGTTGTTTGAAATGTGTTATACAAACACACTTGACTTGAGTGATATGACAGAAATGCTCAATTTTAACTTGCAGTTACTATTCTGAAGATTCAGGTCACCTACTATGAGAATGAGGCTGGACTTGACCAGATTCCATGATCAGGCTTTTTCTAGTGAGTTTGCATGGAGTTTGTGTCATAACCTTGTACACTTGGGCGCAACTGCTAAACCCAATGTGATGTCGGAGACCTTCCGAGATAAGACCCTGGAGGTTGCTGAAGGTTATGTTGGTGTTGCTGGTGTTTCGAGAAGGAAGCGTTTCGTCATCCTCTGGTTAGCTGTGAACCATCTAATGTCAATGAGACTGCACGGTGGGTGAACCAGCTGGGGATACTGAAGGCCACAGAAATATGTGGTATCCAAGGTTAGGTTTTATTGACTGGTGGTACGACTGTCCTCCCGGTGTTGCAAGCAATCATTACTTCCATTTGGTAGACAGGTATGGTCCCAATCAGCTGGAAAATGGGACTTGTTGTTGCTATCAGGAAAGGGAAGGCTGGTTGCCTGGATTGCAACAACTACATGATGATAAAAGTGCTCTCAGTACCATGCTAGGTCCTTGATAGGGTCACCCTTAACAAGATCCGCGATCTCTTTCTAGTTTATCAGTGACCAAAGCAGTTTGGTTTTATGCCTAAGAAGTCAGAAGCCAGAGCTGGGCATGTGCTGAGTGTTGGGAAGGGTTATAGGGATCCGACAGCTGTAGGCTATCTGTTACTAAGGAAAGATTTACCTATGTTGACTTTGCCGATGATGCTGTGATCTTCATGGAGTCAATAGAGGCTCTGATCGGGGCTCTCGAAAGACTAAGCGAGGAGTTTGAGTGTCTGGTATTGTTGGTGTCCTGGATAAAGCCCAAGAGTCCAGGCTTTTAATGACTTCTTTGGCATTCTCTTGGGGAGAATGTCAACCTTGTCGAGAGACTTACTTACCTCGACAGCGACATTCATGTATCTGGTGATTCTTCCTATGAAGTAAGCTAAGAACCAGGCCATTAATGACAGACACTTGTGGAAAGCCCAGAAGAGTGGCGACTGTTATAGCTACAGAAGGGGGGCAAACTCCTTATTGTTGCCTATAGAATGGGATGTTATAAAAATTCCAGTAGGTGTCCCAATGCATCTTGCAATACAGTGTACATGGAAAATGAAGACTAGCTGTGGAAACAGGTGTGGGAGATTAAGACAATATGCAAGGAATCTTTTGAAATAGGCGGAATAGCCAGCAATATCTGCTGACCAAATGAATAAGTTTTAGTAAAGAATTTGTGACAATAACCTTTGTAAGACCCTTTGTGTTAATTGTACATTAATTTGGGGATTCAACATATAAACATTTGTGATTATAAGTTTTTATATCAGATGATACTAATCGGTACTTATCACTAAAATTTGTGATTTTTTTTTATCAATTCCCTTATATATCAAGTCAGCAGACATACTTCCAGTATTAAACACTTTCAATGTAACTTTGACCCTTGAGTTCCTCTTTCCAAGTAATGCTTTTTCCACACAAACCCAAATATCAAACAGTACAAAAGACGTGAGAGTGCATATGTGTGCAAATGTGTGTGGTGTTCTGAGATGCCACGTTGCACTTCACATATAAACACTTTATGTGCTGCCAGTGAAAAAGATGCACTGCTATGAGTACAAGCTAGCAGAGAAATTTAAGTAACAAATCTGTAAAGTTCAACTTCAAGTATCAGACAGTGTAAAAATA
This sequence comes from Mormyrus lacerda, assembly GCA_015163995.2. Lineage (NCBI taxonomy): Eukaryota > Metazoa > Chordata > Actinopteri > Osteoglossiformes > Mormyridae > Mormyrus > Mormyrus lacerda. The sequence continues at coordinate 446 of JAABNX020000366.1, read as the reverse complement.
AAGAAGTGTTTCTGTGTAATATATAAAATAAAGGCCACGTTGCACTTCACATATAAACACTTTATGTGCTGCCAGTGAAAAAGATGCACTGCTATGAGTACAAGCTAGCAGAGAAATTTAAGTAACAAATCTGTAAAGTTCAACTTCAAGTATCAGACAGTGTAAAAATAAAGAAGTGTTTCTGTGTAATATATAAAATAAAGGCTTTCACAAAAGGTATAAAGTCATTTCTATCTTATAATTCCATGCAGGTTCTAACAGTTGCCATATACCCAAAGAACTTCCTTCCTACATGTCTATATGCAAAGTGCACCGTGGCATTATTTGTTTATTCCATTATCATTATTGTCACGATTCGGAGGGCAGGCAAGCGGGCAAGGAAGCAGAGTGAGGCAGAAGGACGAGGGAAAACTAGGTTTACTGGGATGACAGGTACGGACAGGCAC
>JAABNX020000365.1:0-12588 GCA_015163995.2 Mormyrus lacerda | reverse complement strand
GATTACCGACTTTAACATAAGATTGCATAGTTATTATATCTTTGTAGTCCTCATAGGCTTGCAATAATTATTCTTGCGCCGCCTGGGAGAAAACACAGCTCTTTCCTTTCCTTCCATTCTTACTTATCCAGCATCGATTAACAAGGCTGCCTTTTATATCGCGTGGACGTGCACGAGCCTCGCTTGTCAAGCTTGGCTTGAATTAGCGGAGATTAAATACACCTGAATTTTGTTCGGGGAACTCAATGAGCCTGAAGTGCACTGTTAGGCTATCTCAAGCGAGGCTATTACAAATAATCTTCGATTTTATAAGCTTGCTTCGTGGAACAGCCCCCAGGACTTCGGGAGTGACTAAGGACAAAATAAAACAAAACACATCTACCGAACATGACCCAAATCTAAGCTAACCCTAAGTGTAACAAAAGGAGGAAACAAAAACAACAACACTAATCTCTTACCCCCTAGCCAAACATACAGTTTACCACATTGCGCAAGAATCAAAAAGGCAGTCACTCCGTACTTACCACAATATACACACACAATCCAAAACAGTAACCAAAGGGGCGAGCAAAAGAGTATTCAGGAGTCAGGGGAGAGATCAAAAAAACCAGAAAAGCAATCAAACCAAAGTGAAAGTACAAAAGGGCAAAACGACACATCAGAATCTGAAAACCGTCATACAAAAATGCAATCAAAACCAATAAGCAAACCAATGAGCAGAGCTTTTGAGTGTGTGCGAGCTGTGGCCTTTTCTTTGCAGAAACAGGAAGTAGCACCGAAGACAGAGGGCGTGGCCAGGTCGTGGAGGCGGAGCCGAAGGGAGCAACGGGCGAATGGCAACAAGGGCGGGAAGTCCGGAGATTCTGCCAGGACCTCCAGCAAACATTTACGGCACGCAACACGCCCCACAACAGCGAACCCAATAGGCATTCACAATCACTAGACTAGAAGAACATTTATCATTCGAGCTTGGGAGAGAACATCGACTACCAGATCGCTAACACCTTTCTTATGTCTTATTTCCAGATTGAAGAACTGGACAATCAGAGCCCAGTACATGCGGCGCTGGTTAGCATTATACATGTGTTCTAAAAACACTAGAGGATTATGGTTGGTGTAAACAACCACTGGTTGAACACTATTTCCCACATACACTTTGAAATGTTGCAATGCTAACAAGAGGGCTGGTGCTTTCTTCTCAATAGCACTATAGACTAATTAATGCTCCACAAATTTCTTGGAGAAATAGCATACAGGGTGATCAAGCCCTAGGCAATCCTCCTGCAGAAGGACTGCACCAGCACCCACACCACTAGCATCTACCTCCAGCTTGAAGGGCCTAGTGAAGTCTGGGGCAGCCAAGACAGGGGAACTGCTAAGCAGCAGTTTAACAGCATCGAAGGCAGCCTGATACGGGGGGGGCAAATGAACTTCGCCCCTTTGCAATTCAACCGAGTAAGGGATGCAACCACATCCAAGTTCCAACAGAAACAACGATAATACCCAGCCGTTCCCAGGAAACGTTTTAACTCCCGCAGTTTGCAGAGCTGGGACTGACTCAATAGCTTGGACCATTATATCCAGGGGCTTTACCATACCATCACCGACTAGTTTCCCCAAGGTAGTGGAGGAAGGTGTCAGGGGTAGCAAACGCGGAGATATCTGAAGCACGGGATGTTAGCAGAACCTTAATAGGTCTAACTTGGTCATGTATTTCACAGAGCCAAAACGATCAACACAGTCTTCCATGTGAGGCAGTGGGCATTAACTTTCCAATAATCTGTGCAGAACCGGAATGTGCTATCCAGTTGGGGAACAAGCATGCACAGGGAACACCCGGGACTATTGCTAAGAATAGCGAGACCAGTCTCTACCAGGTAAGTGGTCTCTCGAGACAACAAAGGTCTCGTCTGGGGGTTGACCCAATAGGGATGCTGCTTAATGGGACTGTGATCACCAACATCAATTTCATGCTCCCCAGCAAGGGTACACGAAGGGGAATTAGCAAATAGGGACCGGAAGCATCCTACTAAAGACGAACATCAGCTTCGGTGGACCAAGGTAAGTAGTTGAGCCAGTATGTAAGATCTTGCAGAGCCTCTGAATTAGGGAGGCCAGCACAGGGAAGACAATTTCTACCAACGTGTAAGTCATCACTCTCCGGGGAGTACTTGTTGAGAGACAGGGACAACACATAATCCAGATATAACCCGGGAACCACCACCTGAAACACAGTAGCCCACTCGAAAGGTGAGTTCGGAGGGGTCCACTTCCTCAAACACTTGGTTACAATAAAAATATGTGGCGGGGTGGTCCTTTAAGTCGGCCTTGTCTACAACAACAAACCTCCAAGGAACAACAAACCTCCAAGGAGGGATCTGTCATTTGAGCAGTGATTAGAGCATCCCTAGTAGAGGGAACTTCAGGGGAAACAACAAGTTTCTCCGGGGCCTCAGGGTCAACTGTTGAAGGAGACGTTTTTGCTGGTTTGAACATAAACATCTTGGCCAGATCAATGTCGGCGAATTTGCTTCACTGGGCCCGCATTAGCACACAAGTCGGAAACACCTGGGGCAGATCCACCGCAACATCATTAGCGCAGAGCACAGGATCAGGGACGACTTCAGGTAGAGGGACAAGTCTCTCTCCTGCAATGCCATTATTCAGAGTGAAGGTGATACCTGGAACAGGTAACCGGGACTGGACTGCAACACGTACAAATCCCAAGAAATCAGGAGTACACAGAAAAATGTTGTGCAGAGGAACTGCAGCCACACTCAAATTGATACTCTGCACCAATACATCGATGCCACAGTAGGTTGTATCACAGAGAGGAACAACACTTTCCACCAGGGATGACTAAGCAGCACCCATATCCTGCAGGATAGTCACCGGGTATCGTATGTCAGTTTCACTGAGCAAAACAGAACCGGAAAACACAAAAGTTTGAAAGGCGGTATCAACAGCATGGGGTGACAGCGAAGTACCATTAGTACAAGCAGCATCATGTATCTTTTTAGTCACAGCACGGGCATCCTTCCATTTCAGAGCTGGACAAACTAAAATGATATGACCTACTTCGTGGCAGTAGAAGCATTCTCTTTTCTCCACAGGTGGTGAAGATGAAGCTGACATAGCAGGAGGTGTCACTGGGCGGGAATAGAGTTTTCGGGGTAAACGCATTCCTATGAGTCAACACAAACTCATCAGCAAGGGTGGCAGCTTCAGCTAAAGAAGTGACTTTCTGCTCATTTAGGTATACCACAACATGATCAGGAACACAGTTTTTAAACTCTTCTAAGAGCTCTTCTAAACTCTCCTAGAGCTGATTGAAGTCAAATGCACCACTCACAGTACACCATTTCTCAAACGACAGTCACTTCTCCCTAGCAAATTCCACATGGGTCTGGCTATTGGATTTACCAAGCTTCCGGATGTTTTGCCGGTAAGCTTTGGGGGCTAGCTCATAGGCTCGTAAAATAGTAGCCTTTACAATATCATACAGTAATCCAAACTCTGCTCTAATGCCAGAGCTGAACAAACTTCCTCTGCCTTTCCCACTAACTTACACTGTAGTAGGATTGGACTGGATTGCTTTGATCTTTCCAACCTGTGGCTTTATCTTCCCAGAGCCAACCACAAAGCCCAAGTACTCCACTTCTCTCTGGGGTATGGAACACTTCTTGGGGTTAATAGTCAGTCCAGTCATTCTGATGCAGTGTAGCACCTTCTGTAGGTGAATGACAAGCTCTTCCCAGGACTCGCTGTACACCACCAGGTCATCCAGATATGCTGCAGAAAATGACACATCTCTCAGTACATGATCCATTAATCATTGGAATGTCGCTGGTGCACCTTGAAGCCCAAATGGCATGACTTTAAATTGGTACATACCAAAAGGAGTTTTGAACGCTGTCAGCTCTTTCACTTCTGGTGCCAAAGCCACTTGCTAGTATCCCTTACACAGATCCAGTGTCGTAATGTACCTTGCTGATCCAACTCTCTCCAACAGGTCATCCACCCTGGGCATTGGATAGGGATCAAACTTGGATACTGCATTCAAATATTTGAAATCAATACTGAATCTCAGGGTGTTATCTTTCCTTGGTACCAAAACAATCGGGCTGCACCACTCACTGCTTGACACCTCAATGATTCTTTCTTTCTTCAGCACTGGCACCAACCGCTCTGGAATCCAGTAGCTATTTTCCTCCTTCACCCATTTGTTTTGTTGAACCAGTGATATGAAGCCTGGTGTTTCTCAAAAAAACTGTGGATCCATGAGTGTTTTTATATCAGCCTGCTCAGTAGGAGACAAATGAGAAAGGTCAACTGAAGTACAATCTGCAATGTTAGTTGGAAAGAACTTCTCCGTCACCTTCTCATCCCTAACTGAACGCACCAATAACTGATGGACTGGCTCTTGTCGGCTGTCTAGCTGCCCTTAGCAGCTAGATTTACAGTGAGGAAGACCAAAACGAATGCAGAGGAACAACAAGTATTTATTATGTTTATTTTTCTTCTTACCAACAATTCACACGTCAAGCTTTTTCACAGCACAACAAAAATCTCATCTAATGACAGCTGGCAGCCTTAAATACTTTCAGCTGTCACAGGCTAAACCAATATTTCACTCACAGGTAATTTCTTAAATCCCAACCTTCCACCATAGTACACAACACATCAACTTGAATAAATAAATATGCAAATACATTTCACATTTTTGTCACGTTGAGACCAGGCAAGAGGCACGGACCCAGAAGTGCGGGGTGAAGCTGTCTTTATTAGCGACAGTAAGAACAGGGATGATGGGTAACAGGGCTGGAGAACCAATCCGGAGAGGGGTACGCTCTCCAGGGGAGGCAGGCGAACTGAACTGGAAACGATAGGCTGAAGACGTGGTCGGGATCCGTAGCAATAGGTCGAAGCCGGGGAAGTCAATCCAAGGGGAAGACATTGGGACAGGAGACAGAAGGTTCGGAGGAGGGGGGCAGGAAGTCGTCAGGTCAGGGTCTCAGGACAGGGAGCTGGACTGAGGAGGCAACAGGAACAGGCAAGGTAAGTACAAGCGGAGCAATGATTAACAGGGAGGTAATGAGGAGACAGGGGGAAGGTAAAGCGTTCGGTATGTTTCATTAGCAAATGGCAACAATACTTCGCGTTGTCCGGTTGTCATTGGTCCGGTTATATAGCGATCTCAACTACCGCTTCATTGCTCACAGCTGGGGGATTCCGCTCTAGTGGCCGTGACATTACCCCCCCCCCCCGACGGCTGCCTCCGGGTGGCCGACGACGTTTCCAGGGTCTACCCCGGGGCCGAGGCGCCGGTTTCTTGGGGTAAGCCTGGTGATACTCCCGCATTAGTTGGGGATCCAGATCCGGTGATGCCGAGACCCACCGACGTTCTTCAGGAGGGCTGCTGACCCAGTCCACCAGGTATTGGAGTCTACCGCCTCGTCTCCACGAGTCCAGCAGCGCTCTCACATGAGCGGGAGGGTCTTCATCGGTGACCGGCAGGGGTTGTTCGTCTTCGTGTGGCTCTGGACATATATGACAGTGCTTAACGGGCTTCAACAAGGACACATGAAAGGAGGGGGGTAAATCCGGGGTAATTGGAGACGCACTGTCACAGGTCCCACCCATCGCAAGAAGCGGAATGGCCAGATGCACCGGGCGGTCAACTTTCAACACCCCGGAATCCGGAGATTTTTGGTCGATAGCCAAACCAGTTGTCCTGCCCAATAGGGAAATCCGGGTCGTCGATGTCAATCCGCCTGAGCCTTCTGATGTTCCGACTGGATGCGCAGGGCAGATTGCACACTGTGCTAGACTTGTCCGCAATCGCAATACCATGTCTCAACATGGGGGACCTCACCTTGCGGGGAATCCCACGGGAACAACGGTGGTTGGTAACCTAATACACACTGGAAGGGAGACAATTTGGTTATCAAATTTACCCGGGAATTGATCAAATATTCCACCCATATGAGATGACTCGCCCAACTCGTGGGATCTCTACGGCACAATAGGCGTAGAGCTTTGGAAATTTCTCGGTTAGTGCGTTCCGCTAAACCATTAGCTTGCGGATGATAAGTTGTGGTTAAACTGAGGGAAATTTCCAGCTTATTACAGAATGCTCTGAACACTTTGAATTGAGGCCCTCAATCTGAGTCTATATTCTCGGGTATTCCAGTGTATCAGAACAGGACTTGCACCAGTTTTTCTGCTAATTCCATCGCCGATGGGAGCTTCGAGAGAGCAATAAGCCGAAACATTTTGGAACAACGGTCCACTATAGTGAGTATTATGGTCTAACTGAACGAACGGGGCAGGTCCATAATGAAGTTCATCACAATGTGGAACCAGGGTCTGGCAGGCGTCGGGAGTGGTTGAAGTAGTCCCGCTGGCCATAGCGGTGATAACTTGCACCTAGCACATTCAGAACAGCTGTCCACGTAGGATTTCACCTTCTCTCTCCATTTAGGCCACCAGTATCGACGTGCTATGAGACGTTGTGTACCGGTCACCCCAGGATGACCGGTCCCTGGTTGTGAATGTAACCAGTGTAGCAGCTTGTGCCGGTACTTACGGGCCACGTACGTCAGACCGGGAGGACAACCTGGGGTTACAGGGTGCCCCTCATTTTCTGCTCAAATCCTTCCATCCAGGTCCCAGGTAATTGATGAAACGAAACACCCTGGGTCCAACACTGGTTCGGTCTGTCCCTCTCACTCTGATGAGGCAAACTGCATAGATAGAGCATCAGCCTTCACATTTTTACTGCCCGGCAGGTAACTCACCCGAAAGGAAAACCGAGCAAACCATTCCGCCCACCGTGCTTGTTGAGAGGGGAGATGCTTGGCAGTCTGCAGATATTCTTGTATCAGGACCGCCCCCACGCCGGTTTCCGATGCGTCTACCTCCACTTTGAAAGGAAGATCAGGACAGGGTTGTTTTAGGACTGGGGAGGTGCAGAATGCCTCCTTTAGCTTCCGGAAGGTGTGCTCCACTTCAGGAGTCCAGGGGATGCGAGTGGGTTTGCCTTGGGTTAAAGTAGTAAGAGGTCCAGCGACCCGACTGAAATTTCGAATAAAGTGACGGTAAAAATTAGCGAAACCCAAGAACCATTGTAGTTCCTTTAGCGTCTTGGGATGAGGCCACTCCTGTACTGCCGTAATCTTCTCCTTGTCCATAGCGGCTGCCCCGGGATGAATCACATACCCCAAGAACTTTATCCGCTCCTGGTGGAACTCACACTTCTCTAGATTGGCGCAGAGTCGATGTTCCCGCAGCCGCTGTAAGACCTGTCGGACGTGCTCTCTATGCACCTGTTTCGAGGGGGAATAGATCAGAATATCATCTATATACACGATTACAAATTTATACAACATGTCGTAGAAGACCCAGTTCATAAAGGATTGAAATATTGAGGGACTATTTGCCAACCCGTATGGCATCACGCAATAATTGTATTGCCCCCTACTAGTGATAAAAGAGATTTTCCATTTGTCTCCTTTCCTCACCCTCACGAGGTTGTAGGCACTGTGAAGGTCAAGCTTAGTAAAGATCACTGCCCCTCGCAATTGCTCCAAAGCTGAGGGAATTAGAGGCTGTGGTTCTCTCCGTTTTATGGTAATGGTCTTTAATGCCCGGTAATCTACCACCGGGCGCAGCCCTCCGTCCTTCTTTTTCACGAAGAAGAATCCTGCAGCCATGGGTGATGTGGTAAGCCAAAAGCTTTCTCTTTACTAAACACGTCTCTGTACTCAGCATATTCTCCTGGAAGGGATTCCAGCTTACCCGGGGTTGGACTTTCTATTGCGGTGGCTTTACAAGGAAGATTTAAGCACTCTCTCCTACACCTTTCCGACCATTCACACACGCAACCTGTTGTCCAATCAAAATATAGGTTATGTTGTTGTAACCAGGGGAGTTCGAGGATGAGAGGGTCCTTCGATTGGGTTAGCACCAACACCTCCAGCATCTCTTAATGCAAGGCCCCCACCTGCATTTGGAAAGGCTCGGTACAATAGGAGACCCTGCCTTTCTCCATGCGTTCTCCGGTTACTCCTAGTACTGAAAGGGGACGGGTTAGTGCATGCAGCGGTAAGTTGTAAGTTCATCCGGGCAGCTAAGTGAATATCCATGAAGTTCCCGGCAGCACCGCTGTTGACTAAAGCCTGTACGAGGAACAGTACCCCCTCCCATTCCAAACCCACCAGCATCGTCAGTTGCATGGCTACAGGCCAGGGTACAGAAAACACACCTACCGGGAGCGCATTTCTCGGGGCGTCACGATGGAAGTCCTGGGCCGAAGATAGCAGAGGGCTGTTTTCAACCCACAGGGTGATTGCCCATTATCAAGCGCGTCCCGTTAGTAGGGAGATTGTGAATTGCACTTCCGCTCCTGGCTGATGGAACTGTTTGGGGTGCTCTTCAACATAAAGTCTGCATTGCATCATAAACCCTTTACACTGATCGGGGTTCCCGTCATATCTCTCAGGCATGGCGATCGGCAGAGCGAGTTGACGACTCAGGTAGAGGCACCTGTGCTGCATGAGACTGGAGCAGTTGTTCCCTGGCCTTGACTTGTGTCTCCAGTTATCGAGGCAAAGTATTCTGTCACGTTGAGACCAGGCAAGAGGCGCCGACCCAGAAGTGCGGGGTGAAGCTGTCTTTATTAGCGACAGTAAGAACAGGGATGATGGGTAACGGGACTAGAGAACCGATCCGGAGAGGGGTACGCTCTCCAGGGGAGGCAGGTGAACTGAACTGGAAACGATAGGCTGAAGACGTGGTCAGGATCCGTAGCGATAGGTCGAAGCCGGGGAAGTCAATCTGAGGGGAAGACATTGGGACAGGAGATAGAAGGTTCGGAGGAGGAGGGGGGCGGGAAGTCGTCGAGTCAGGGTCTCAGGACAGGGAACTGGACTGAGGAGGGAACAGGCAAGGTAAGTACAAGCGGAGCAATGATTAGCAGGGAGGTAATGAGGAGACAGGGGGAAGGTAAAGCGCTCTGTATGTTTCATTAGCAAATGGCAACAATACTTTGCGTTGTCCGGTTGTCATTGGTCTGCTTATATAGCGATCTCAACTACCGCTTCATTGCTCACAGCTGGGTGAATCCACTCTAGTGGGCGAAACAATTTTCATATTAATAAATATTTTACACTTTAATCTTACACCAAACCCCATATTATAAAAACCCAAGCACAAAAGATTCCCCACACTCCCTTAACCCATGGTCTCTCCCAGAACCTTTGAATGGTGTCTGGAAACATTTGCCCAAACACCTTGGAGAGAACACAGGAAAGGAAGGTGAGTAACCACATCTTACAATCACTTCTTTGCACCCCCTTTAATTCTAGATTTTTCACACAAACACACATCTGCATTAGTTCTCCTTACTGGTAAACCTTATTCTTTCTCAATCACCATTCCTTTTCCTTTTCACAGACACCACCACATTCCTTGATGAGGAGCAGCTGTGCAGGATTTGAAACAAGGCTACCAACTGGTTTTAAAATTCCCAATAAATATTCAATAAATAATTAAACTTCTTGTGTGCAACTGTTCTTCTGTGCAAATCCATGGTTTAAGTGAGATGCTAAATAAAGTGCTTGATAAAGTGCTTTTAATAAAGTGAAAAGTGTGCTGCTAACGTGCTATACAGATTACAATATAAATAATAGTAAAGGAGTCCTCTTCCTTACAATCCACGGCCACAAGTGCTTGGGCCAGTTCAAATTTGTAGTGATATGCTCAAAGATGGAAAAATAGGCGTCCACCTCATTTTCCCGAAACACAGGAACAAGCCCAATATGACGACTGACGTCAAATCCCAAACATCCAACTCTGATTTCTTGGGAGACTGGCAAACCTGAGGGTGAACAGAGGCTAGGTTGAGGAGCGTCTAGGGCACCAGCTCGATCACAGGAGGGCATGCCCGCTTGAGGGGTTGTACTTGGTGAGTGTGCCTTACGTGGAAGAGGCACAGGCTTTTGTTCACCCATGCTCATCCTTCGTAATACCACCTCCTTATCAGCCTCAATCTCCACAGCCCGGACACAGAGTAGCTGAGTCTGGTACTCCTGCTACTTTATCTCCAGTTCCAGCTCCCTAAGCCAAATAGTGAGACGCAGTTCCTCCCTGGCTTAGCAAGGATCGCCGAAATCCATGCAGATCCCTGCCCCCAGATCAATGGAGCTGGCTGCCGCCGCAGTGGTCATCTGAACTGGATTGGATGTAACACTCAGAGATTCCCCCATCTCAGGTAGGATACCTTGCCGAATTAGCTTGTCCTGTAAGACCTGTTTAATAGCCCACTTGGAAGCTTCAGCAGGAACCAAAGGTCGTATTTACGGCATCTATCTAACTGTTCGAGTGTGGGGTAAAGGGTGCTACTACTAACACCATTATAGCACCCCCTCACCCATCCCCCCGTCCCCCAAAAAAAAATAATCCGCCAGACAAACACCGGAAAAGACAAACGAACGGACGACCCCCCAATTTCTGTTACTGTCCACAGTCTAGGGTTGGGGATCGACAGAAAGGAAAGGGAAAAGATAAGGGAATGACAAGACAAGCAGGGAATAGGGAAAGGGAACACAGGATTTTATTTTTTTTCCCCACAAACCCAGGTGCAACAGGACTTCAGGAGTGACTAAGGCCAAAATAATAAACAAGACACATCTACTGAACATGACCCAAATCTAAGCTAACCCTTAGTGTAACAAAAGGAGGAAACAAAAACAACACTAAACTCTGACTCCCTAGCCAAACATATAGTAAACAACGTTGCGCATGAAAGAAAAAGGCAGTCACTCCGTATGCACCAAAACATACACACACAATCCAAAACATAGTGTCCAAAGGGGCGAGCAAAAGAGTATTCAGGAGAGACATCACAGAAACCAGAAAAGCAATCAAACCAAAACGAAAGTACAAAAGGGCAAAACGAGAAATCAGAATCCGAAAACCAAAACCGTCATACACAAGCAATTAAAACTAATAAGCAAACCAAATAGCAATCCAAACAATGAGCAGAGCTTTCAAAGTGTGTGAGCTGTGGCCTTTTCTTCACAGAAACCGGAAGTAGTGCAGAAGACAGGGGGCGTGGCCAAGCCCGGGAGGCGGAGACGAAGGGAGCAACCGGTGAATGACGACGAGGGCAAGAAGTCAGGAGAATCTGCCAGGACCTCCTGCAAACACGGCACATAGCAGTACTAAATGGTGGTAAGATACTGATGTTCTCTACTGTGAAGACCTGTGTAAAATAATCATTAAAATCATTTACTATATCAATTTCATTTTCAATTATAAGGCCCTTACGATCCTGCAAATTAGTGCGAAGCAGGCAAAAGAGCAGGAATGGGGGATTTAATTGGAAAATGAAGGGGCATCAGGAACAAACAGCACATAACACTACAATGACAGAGCTAGGGAAACAAACTCTGCTGAACCTAAATACACTGAACTAATGAAGACAACTGGAAACAACTGTTAAACACTGGGAATCCGCACAAGGTTAACGAGGGGGGCCTGGCACAAGAGGATCGGCATGATCTGGGTGTGACAGTGGGGCTACTGTGAGAACATGGCTTCTCCAAATTTCTATCTACCAGCACGTGATTTTTAATCTTAATGAAGTTTTAAGTTTTGTAAATGTATTATGTAAATGATAGGCTGTTGATAAGATTAAAGCTCCATACTATTAGGCATGCTTTTTATTAGCTTTATTAAACTGCAGTTATCAGTAGAACATTGCAGATAAGTAACCAGCAACACTGGGTTAGGTCTCTCTGGTAGGTATTTTTTTTTTTTTTTTACAAAGACATAATTAATTTTTGTGTTGTACCATGTGACCCAAGCAGAGAAGGATATAAAGGATGGCCATGCCCCCCCTCCCCCAGTAAGTACATGGCCACCTTTGTTGCAACACCACATCAAAATTTCATTTTCTAAGTTGAACCGTAGAAGAAACACATAAATACAACTGTCCACTGATGGCGCCCCAAAAATTTCTGTACGCCCCAAAGAACCTGAGACAGGGGCTTGAAGTCTGCAAAGAATTTATAGGCAACCATAGAAATTAGTGAGTGATTCTGACAGTTCTCGCAGCTCTGCACTCTCTATTTCACAACCTGGCAGCAATTTCAGCAGCACGCTGGGATTTAGGGGATAGCTAGTGGGCTGGTGTTCGGGCAAAAGTTGAGAAACAAGAACAGAGCTCTGAGAATCTTTCAAATCACATCAAGTACCTGGAATAGTGTTTGGCGGGGGGGATAAGCTAAGAGAAAGTAAATATTACGAAATGGAAAAAATACAGCTTACTTTAGATGTCTTCTGCAGCTCAGATTAGTCTATTTTTACTAGAATTAGGGTAGCAAATGATACTTTGCTGTGTTGCTTTGCTTTCGACTCATTGTAACTACTGATGAATATTGCAAGAGGGACATCTGATGGCTAAAAGATATTCCTGCAGGCTGTAATTGAGAATGTGTTTGTAAATACATGGACTACGGACTAACTAATAAATCAGATTTATGCTATCTGGGATAGGCTCCAACCCCCCCCCCCCCCCCCCCC
>JAABNX020000364.1:0-12591 GCA_015163995.2 Mormyrus lacerda | reverse complement strand
AATGCCCCGAATTAGGGTTTGCAAAGTGAACCTAGAGTTAGGGTTAGAAAAAGTATGGCATTTTCAGCCATTAAAATATGTGATTCTGGCAGTTCTGTGCCCCTGATGGATAGGAAACCACAATTTCATAGACTTTATTAACATATTTCCTACTTTCCAGCAGCCTGGAGTTTCACCCTAATGCCCCAGATTTGGGTTTGCAAAGTGAACCTAGGTTTAGGGTTAGAAAAAGTATGGCATTTTCAGCCATTAAAATGTGTGTTTATGGCAGTTCTGGGCCCATGATGGATAGGAAACCACAATTTGACAGACTTTATTAACATATTTCCTACTTTCCAACAGCCTATTGCTTCAGCCTACTGTACAACTCAAGGAATATGGGGACAATTTTGAAGCATATTGGATTCTTAACAGGTTTTAGCCAATGCTTTTAAGCTTAACATTTTCTGGGGACATGAAGGGGAAGGAATGTTTTGACGGAATCATTTGTGTTCATCCTTTTAAATATATTAATTTGGTAATTCATAGGCAAATAACGCACTTTATTCAGAGATTCATTCATGTTATTGATGATTAGAGGAGGAACCAAATGGTCACCTGCAATAGACGTCATTATTGTGCTTGGCTTATCTTGACATTCACAGTGTAGTGTCCATATGGAATGTTTCGAAGTTTATTTACTATTATTTACGTCACTGTTGAGATTTCACTGTTTTCTATAATTAGTAAAGTTTTAATTACCATAATGTTCCTGAAATTGCAAGGTTTTTTCTTGTTGTTAAATGTTTTAAAGAGTGACGAAAATAGCTAGTATTGTGTTAGTTCCGTGGCTTCTAAGGTTATTTTTGCACATTGCGTTTTACACTGCTTGATTTTTAATACTAATATAATCCTGTTAACACAAATCTTTGAATTTTAGGGTAGCAAATGCAATAAAAAAGGGACAAATATAATGATACCTGTTAGCCTTTAGGCTACATTTGATGCCATGAAGGCCTAGCCTTTTTTAAACAGGCCATAGATGTTACACGTTACACATGTTTTGCAATAGCCTGCATTTTAGTGGCTAATGTTGAGATTTAGCTCAGCCGATAGTTTGTTTTATATAATTGTGTTACTGTTCATTAAATAGTCAAACTGATTTGAGGTTGTTGCCATTCTTTCATCCTAGGTATACATTATATTTGTGTCTGTAACACAGATTTTTATTGAAATGTGACCAGTAAGGTTCACCAGAGCAACCCTGTTCTACATGTGACTACCACTCATTCCCAAAAATTAACTATTAACATGGTCCAAGCCTGGGAGTGGTCCATGCCCGGGTTCAATTCAATTTTATTTATAGAGTGCTTTTAACAATGGACATTGCACAAAGCAGCTTCACAGAAGAATATGAATTTTAGTTATACTTATAAATCTATGGATTTATGTATATAAAAATAAAGAAAAAAATTAATAAGTAAATAATAATAAAAAATAAAGAAATGAATATAAATCCCTATATAAATTTCCCTAATGCATGAGCAAGCCTGAGGTGACAGTGGCAAGGCAACTCCAAGAGATAACGAGAGGAAGAAACCTTATAAAAGCTATCAGTAGATAATATAGAGTTCTCAGATATGATGTTACATCAGATGTTACAGTTTTGGCAGCTAGTGTGTTTTTCATACATGTGTGCTTGTGTGTGTTTGTGAGTGTGCGAGAGAGAGAGATGTCTTTAGTGCAATTTTCCATAACCCTTCAATAAATAATGACGTAAAAATCAATCTTTCGGTTTCTCTGTTGTTGTTTGTTACAGTTAATCTTGCATAAAATTGTGTCATCATCTTCAATACAAATCTAGCACAAATCTGTGTCATCTCTGGGTTACATTGTCACAAATGACGCTTCATTGGTAGGTTCCTTGGCAATACAGGCTCACTGGTGTTTTTTTAACTCGGGTCGGGTTTTGGGTCATTATCCACACGTATTTTTGCGGGTTGGGCCGGTTGTTTTGGGGCGGGTGTTAAAAAAAGCAGACCCGCGCAACACTATTTCAAGTATTATTCCAGCAACCATGATTATATTTTTATGGATTTTTATACTTCCTAAATAGAGCTTGAAACAGTTCTCACTAAAGGTATAACCTCTGATTTCATTCATTCCTTTGATTCCATTCAACTTATTTTTGTGATATTCATATGAAATGCCTTAGAGAAGAAAGCTTTGATTCATTTTCAAGTTTTTCAAAAATACTGGGAAAATGGGTGTGACCAGGTGCACTAGATTCTGGAGCTTCCAAGGAATCATAGAAAAGAATAATTTATGATTCATCCCATACAGTTATATGAGATATGAGCCAAAATGTAAATGGGCTTATTATAGTTTCACCTCTGGGTGCATGTGTGTCATTTTTGGTGTGCGAGGTGTGGGGTCCATTTTCCACCCACCAGCCCTCTGAAGGGTTTCTACATAACTTCTACAGTCTAGGATGTGGTACCACATAACCCTAACCCTATGGGGAGGGGATCTGAACAGCTGGTCCAGCAGCTTCCAGACTTGGACCCCTAAAAAGTAAGAAGACCCTGGTTACAGCCTGAAATTAAAGGCTAATATACTGACAGCTGGATAACTAGGCAAATTCTTGCAGTGCAGCGAAGGGCAGGGGGGTTAAAGAAAAGTATTTTTAAAGTAATGAATGGAGTCCTTGAAATCTCAACTGTATCTGAAACCTGTAACTGTATCTATCTTCTTTAGATGCCTTGATTTGAAAGAAAGTGAAGACACTAATTATAGAGAAGAAATAATGGGTAAGTATTTCTATATATATATATATATACACATATATATATGAATTTTATTTAATATGTTTTATGTCTGTCTCTCTTACATGCCATTTGTCACTAAGTTGTGTTTTCTTTTTTTTTCTTATATAGAAGAACTTACCAGCACTCCCATTGATAAATGGACAGAGTCCATGGTGAGCTCATGGCTGGCTTCAATAGGAATTAAAGCTCAATACATTGAAACACTTCATGAAAAGGAAGTTAATGGCAAAGTCCTTCTTAAAATTACAGAGCAATTTTTGAAAAAAGAGACTGGAATGAAACCTGGTCCTGTACATCTGATAATAGAGAGCAGAAATGAGTTACTTAAGACTCAAAAAGCTCAGAAGCAGCAGAATAAAGCACCCAAAAGCACTGCTGAAAACGCAGAGCAAGGAGCTTCATTCATCCCAGAGCTTCCAATATCCAGCAATTCCCAGAAAGAACAGATGAACCAAGACACTATAGCAAGAAAAAGAGATTCAAAGCCACGACCTTTTGGCAAACCAGGCATTGACCACATATATGTAAAGCATGATGTTCTTCAGCCAGAAACAGGGGTCAGTAATCTTATAACTCCATGCCATGAGTACAAGGCATTCAATACAGCTGCAACTTTAGATGACAAAAGAATTAAAGCGAAGCTGGCATATGAAGTCCTTAAATTTGCCACAGGATGCATTAACATGAGAACAAATGGCACAATACACTTTGGGGTAATGGACAACCAGGAAAAAAAGTCAAAAAGCTACAAACATGGTGAAATCATTGGCATTCCCATTAAGGAACAATGTGTATATACTGATGCACTGGATTACATAGAAAAGTGTTTTGATAGTGACAGAGAGCTTGTACGGCAGTGTATAAGACCCCCAGAATTCATTCTGGTAACTGAGCCCAACAGGAAAGAACAATACTATGTGGTTGAATATGATGTCGAACCTTCAGTTAGCATAGTGAGAAGTAGGGTGTTTTCTGTCAGCTTGGTGAAGTTCAGTGAAGAGTCTGGAAGAATTGAACAGGAACCAGAAAAAATCTATCGCAGAGTTGGAGCCTCAACAAAACCAGTTGAAGGTATAAGTGTATTTTTAGAAGGAGTCGATCACAGAGATGCTCGAAGAGAGAAGGCAGAGAAGTCCTTTCTGCCAGAACCCTGCCAAGATCTTGAAAGAAAACTCATCATGCTTATAACAAGTGGGAAGAAACAAATGGAAAAGGAGAAATGGTACATACTTGTTACAAACAAGTTTTCAGAGGAAGATCTTAAGAATGTGGATTTTTTGGTGAACATGAAGTTATTCTGTGTGTTTGACTTTGATCCAGATTCCAGGGTGTCTGGATTATGCCATGAATATGTTAAGCACCATGCAGTGAACCTTCACTTCATGCAAAACTACAAAATTCCAAGTGACAAGAACATCAGAGAATTTCAGAGTCATCTACATCTGTTTGAACAAACCAGTTGGATATTTTGTAATGGACGAAATGATTTCAGTGGGAATGAAACTCCTTGCGATGAGAATACATGGTGTAGAACAAGGAGGACTTTCCTTAAGGATTGTGTGTCACTGATCTGCAAGGATCTCTTACCCAAGGGAACCTTCCTTGTCATCTTCCTCCTCACGTCTCCTGTTGAGATGCCTCTCCTGAAGACATTCGATGAGTTTTTCACTGACATGCAAGGCCATGAAGACATTATATGCATCGCAGAATCAGAAAGAAACTTTCAGAAATGGCGAGCATCTGCCGTTGAATTCTGTGACGGGGAAACAGTGAACAATTCAAGTGTAGTAGGTTTGAAAATGAGCCACGTCAATGCAACTGTCCAGCAAATCCAGGGCCCTAATACTTCCGTGAATAAACTCTTACCTGTGTCTGTCAAAGCAAAATGCCATCTACTGACACGTGATGAGGAAACCATGTCGTCTTTGGAGGTTTTAGGTGTGAATCAGTGTGAAGAAATCAGTGCAGAGATCATCGAGTCAAAGAAAGAAAAAATAGACAGAGACTTTTATCAAGGAGGAAAAGTTACATGGATGAACTTGTGGCTTGCAGAAGTTGGAGAAGTTGGGGAAGTGATTCAAAGAGATGCCTATCATGAGGTGATTAATCTTCTGGATGCCTCTCTTAAATTGAGCTCAGAACAAATGCCTGTGAAATGCATCAACATATGCCATTACGCTGGCAGTGGAGGGAGCACAGTGGCAAGGCAGGTTCTGTGGAAGTACAGAAAGGATCTGAGGTGTGCAGTTGTGAAACCATCATGTGCTGTTGGCACAGTTTCAAAACATGCTGTGATGCTTCGGGAGTATGAGGAAAAAGATCCAGAGAAATGTCTCCCTGTTCTTTTACTCATTGACGATTGTGAGAGAGAATTTTTAGAAGAGTTAAAGCACGAGTTAGAAACAGCTATCAACACAAAGAAGATTGCAAATGGAATACCCTGCTTCATTCTCCTCAGCTGTAGAAGATGCCACAATCCAGAGAAAATGTCGAAGGAGTCGCCTTTACTGAGTGTCTCTGTGACTCACAAGCTTTCACCAGCCGAGAAAAAACATTTTGCTAAAAAGCGACAAAACCTTGAGAAACAGTTTGAGCCAAAGTTCATTCTGACATTTGTCTTAATGAGTGAAGAATTTGAACATGAATATGTGGAAAAGTTTGTAAAGCATTTATTACAGGACATTGTTCTCACATCTGTTGACACCCAGCTGATTCGATTTGTAGCTCTGCTTAACACCTATGTGGAGAACTCTTACATTTCTCAGTCACATTGTGAAGCCCTCCTTCATCTCCAGCTCGCTATCTATGGAGAAAGATTCGGACAACATGTGTTTGAGAATTCTCTGAGTGAGCAGGCTAAATTGGTCTTTATACATTTAAAAGATGAAACAACCTACATCAACTCGATCAGAATCATCCACCAAGTGGTGGCAAAAGAAATTCTCCATCAGCTTTTGGGACACAAACAACAAAGTGAGCTTGCGCTTGAAATTCTTAGGAACGATGTTCTGTTTTATCACAGGTTTGGGGGGACGCAGTACAGGAAGTTCCTTCGTGAGTTGTTCATAAGACGCTACAAAATCAGCAGAGGCGACAAATCAGACACTTTTTTCGCACCCCTCATTGAACATGTGAGAGAAAACGAAAAGCCAGAAAATGCTATCGAGCTTCTTCATGAGGCGTACAAAAGATTCAGCGAGGATGCATTTTTTGCTC
Source organism: Mormyrus lacerda (assembly GCA_015163995.2). Classification (NCBI taxonomy): domain Eukaryota; kingdom Metazoa; phylum Chordata; class Actinopteri; order Osteoglossiformes; family Mormyridae; genus Mormyrus; species Mormyrus lacerda. The sequence continues at coordinate 6,568 of JAABNX020000364.1, read as the reverse complement.
AACAGCTAGCTCGCCTCTATTACCGACTTGAAAAATTTGAACTGGCAGAACGTTGGGCAGAAACTGCAGCAAATAAAATGCCTAAGAACTCTTACATTCTTGACACCAAAGGTCAGGTGTACAGAAAATGGTTCACAACTAAAAGCAATAGAATTGAAAGACTTCAGAAAACACCAGAGTCCATAGCAGATGCCATTGAGACAGCTCTTAAAGCCATTGACTGTTTCCAAAAATGTCAGACGGTTGCTATTGAAGAAACTGAGACCATGAACAACTCGGGATTCGTTGGAGCTATAGACATTGGGTGTAACTTGTTGGAGCTAATTTCTTCACTTGATGTTTTCTCAAATAAATATGGGGGTCATTCTGAATTACAGAAGTACTTGCTTACAGAATACATTCCCAAAGAAGTTGAAGCACCATGGGAACACTTTCACTACAAACTCAAAAGTCTCCAGCCCACAATGCACAAGGCATTGGAGTGGATGTCAGAAGAACTGAGTTATTTCCAAAACCAAGACACTGCTGAGGAGGAAACTTCCAAAACCTCAGAGCTGACAATACATCGGCCCAAACACTGGCTGGCTGCCAAGTCCTGTGTTTATGGAAAGTTCTTCTGTGAGGTCTCACTCAGCAACACACCCAGTAACTGGCAGTCTCATTTAAATAACATGAGTGTCTTCAGCAAACGCATGGCTATCTACCAGCTTGGAGGAGGAAGCATTACAACAATCTTCTCCATCCTGGACCAGAAAAAAAGAGACCAAGACAAAACTTTGGAGAATATAATTTCAATGTATCCAAAAGGTGCTAAAATGGATCAAATGGAATTTGCCATCTACACAGCATCACATTTTGCCTTAAGTGCAATCTCTCCAGGGTCACGTTACCTGTCTGTCCTCAAACATCTACAGAAGCTGAGCAGACCGTTTCTTCAAGACAAATCAAAATGTCCATCAAGTGTTCCGTTTCTGTGCACACTACTGTTTTGGCCAGAAAAATTTGATGTTGATCAAGAAAAAGAGGAGAAATATAAAACAATTCTTACTGCTGTCAAATTCCTCCAACAAACATACAAGACCAAAATGAAGGATATCCCTGTCAGGAGGAGGCGGATTTACACCCACTTCTACCTGGGAAAAGGATCTGGGTATGACAAATTTGTCCACAAGAATAAAATTGAAACAATCAGAAAATTTTCCTCCGTTTCAGAAAAGCGTCAAAAATGGCTTGAAGGGGGAGTATGGAAAACACCGGAAATTGCTGGAGAGCTCATGCGTGTAAACGGCTGGACAGAAGATGGAAGTGTGTATCTTGAAGGTCCTAAAACGGAAAAGTTTTCCATTCATCCCCTTAACGAAAGTTCAGTGCCTGCTGGAAATGAAAACGTCACCTTCTATGTAGGCTTCACATTCAGGGGACCTGTTGCATGTGACATCACAATAAGAAAATAGACAAAAGTCAAGCTGCTAAGATGGAAACCAAAAAGAAACAGCTCACTGATGTGAAATATCCCATTCTCAGCTTGTAGTACGAAACACTTCTGAGTAAACTGAGAGCTGAGGCATGATGGCTAACCAGCGAGCATTTATACTGTATAAGGCAGAGTGTAAAAGGCCAATTTTGTAAAAAATGTATGTATATATATCAGCAAAGGATTTTTACATTCTTGTGTAATTGTGTATATTTTTGTGATCCAGTGGACCCGCCAACTATGGCTGCAACTATCGATTATTTTAGTAATCGAGTATTCTACCAATTATTCCATTGATTAATTGAATAATCGGATAAGAAATACTTTTGTCTTATTAAAGAGCAATAGTAACTATTCAAAAAAGAATAAATAGTCAGGTCTCTTAGAATGAACAACTCATGAGTTTCCTTTTTAGTAACATTTTTAATGATTGAACTCCATACAACTGACGAAAGAACTAAACCCTTATAGTGCATTTATGTACGTTTTTTTTTTTAAGAAAACACTTTCTACAAAATACAAAAATAAATAAAATGTCAAATAAAACTACTGAAAGAATGTATAGATATATCTTAAACTAAGGCATAAATTAAAATAGCCTTTACTCTCTGTATTCTAGTATATTTATAGGAGGCATAAAAAAAAGTTCTGACAGGATTGTATCTCCTGGATGAGGTAGGAATGGTGTGTGCATGTTCATGTGTGTAAGTGAATCTGAGTGAGACTTTGCTGAAAATGCTGTCGGTCAACTCAGCAGCTTGCTGAACTGAACATCGTGCAGCTGCCCGAACAAAGCTGTCACTGATTTACTAACACTTGACACTGTGATTTACTGAAAAAGAGAGGAAATAATTCAGTGTCTCAAGAGTTTTACTGGCCCAAGGCTGTTGGGGGAGAGGATTAATTGTATATTATATTTATATTATTATAATTATGCAATATTATTCATATTAATCTAAACTTGCAAAATAATATTACTAAAGCCTTGAAATAGATCTAGTTGAGTACACCCCATGTTCCCCCTTAGATTCACCCTTGCATGCTGCAAGTATCACTGCGATCGACAAACGGCGGTGAATGGGAGCAGCTGGAAACATCGCTCTTCTTCACCTTTCAGCTTGTTGAACAGCTGGTTTGATTAAGGATTCTCACCAGCTCTTTACTAGTTACATTACAAGCATTGCTGTTGTTTTCCTTCACTCCGCCTGAGTTCACCATCTCTGTAACGGAATCCTTTCTTTGCTGTTAGTGTATAGACAGGCTCCAGCTCCATGTTAAACTACGACAGCATCATTTTCACTTAGCTACAAATGTAAGTGAAACGCTTGCTCTTACCTTGAATTAGTTCTGCTCTGTGGACTGTTTGCATAGACTGGGTGTTTTCTGTTGAGATGTTGAGTCATTGATATTGTGCTATTAGGGTAATATAATTTCGGTTTTACACTGTACAGTATTTTCCCATTTCTCACCTTTTTCTTGACCGCTATATTTTCCCATCTTCCTCCATTGCACCATCAAATCAAACCTGCTATACTGAATAAAGCGTAAGCACACCGTGCAACAGTAATAATCCTCCGAGTGAAACACGCTGATCACTAAGCAGTACATAGTCGTGCGGATTACACGAAGCACCGAAGTAAAGAATTTGCATCGAGGATTTTTTGTAATCGAGTGAATAGTTGCAGCCCTACCGCCAACCTTTATGTGTTTATGTATTTTCCAGAACTCTGCATTTAACTCTTGAGTATGTGGCGACAAGTTATCATGCAAAAAATACACAAAAAAGAGTAGTCTTCATATTAAGTTTTCTTATTTCCTTTAAAAACAGCAGATAAGCCAAATGTGGAATGATTGACAGTTGTAGTTGTGTAGGTGTACCCCTGAAAGCCCCGCCCCTTCCCTCTATCTCTCATGTCGGGTTAGGAGCTCTTGTTTTGATTTTTCCACTTGATATGACATCCTTGATTTCTGTGATGGTAAATGGAAAATGTTTCGATATAACTTGTGCGTTAACACCCGACGTGTCTACAGATAACATCAGTTCATTAGATTTATTAGAGATCACCAATTTTAGCCACCAAACATTAACAAAGAAAAAAAATTTTGATAAAAAGACTGACTTGGCCAACAACACAGTGTCAAATCTAAACCTGTACAAATAATTTTCATGGTAACGGTGCTTAGAAGGCGACTGTAAAGCCCCCTGTACTGGTCAGATGCATTTACACTGCTTAATAAGGTGAATAACACGACACTATTTCAGGGTTGGCAGGTCTAACACCATAAGCAGAGTGTGTGTTTAGGTGTGTTTTCCCTCTTTGGTCTGAAAGAGACTTTCATTCAGTGATCTTATAATATGATAATCAGTAGTTAAAGTTAAACTACTAGGAAAGTGATGACTCATGGGGGGTTTCACCCTGGTGAACCCAGACCACTTTATCATTATAGGAAAAATATGTCCATTGGCTAAAATGATGATACAGACCCAGTGAACTCAAAAGCAGGTGTTTTGTGAAAATAGCCCTTTCCTAGTCCATGTTATGAATGTGCCATATACGACCCGCTGGACTGTTCATGCTGTTCCAACTTGTAAATTTCACCTATGAAATAAGAACAGAAAAGGAAAGACCAAATCTTTGCAACATTCTCATTTTCAAAATACATTTATGGCAATAAATCACATGCTTCAAACATGCCAACCCATCAAGAAACAGGTCAAGTGAACAGACCTGCGAAAAGGTGAACTACACACAGAAAGTTTACTTGTGGTGGGTTGTAAGGTCTGGTGCACCACCTGTATTGCCTCTGTATTTCTTGGAGGCTGATGTTGATTGTTGAGCACATGGAACATCATCATCACAGTTCCCAGACATTTTTTTGAAACATCCAAAGCCTACTTGTACATGTTCTATAACATCGAAACATTATAACAAATTTCTGCCACTTACAGTACCTATTCACAGCTTGACAGGTGAATCTTGTACAGCATGTACAGCAACAACCTCAAAACACGTTGGGGGGGCATATTTATTGTGGAAAATAATCTGATTATTTTCAGTCAGTAATCACTAAATGTCACTGTTACTGGGTTGTATATGGTACAATGGGCTGTAAAGCAAAAAAAAAAATTCTTAATTATGAGTGGGTTGAATGTAAGGCAGAAATAAAGGGAAAGGTTGTATATGAGCCCCCTGGGTTCCCCAGGGTTAATGGTTTTTTTTTTGCCATCTTATTCATTAATTTTTTTCTGTTATGTATTAATGTTGGAATTAATGCATCATAAAATGTTCTTGCTGATCCACGTCACTCAATAAACTTGACAAAGACTGTTTTTGTTCTCTTAATTTGTTAGTACAGAATTGAAGGAAAAAAGTATACTTTTTAACAAGTATATTAACAGAGATATGCAATAAACATAACTGCAACCACATAAACAATCAGAGAGGCCTTCACTGCACAGGTAAGTAAATACCAAAACAACGACCTAAACCCCCACTGCCTCTGCCTCAAAACCTTCCTCACCTAAACAAAGAGAAACAGACAAATATAGAAAAACTATTTACTTATTTTCTTCCCACATTACCATCCAAAACCAGCCCATTCGATCCAGGCTAACAAACACCCAAACAAAACATTTCAGTATATTGATACCAAATTTAGCTCTCAAAACAATCGAATTAACAAATTTTACACAAGAGAATTTTACACAAACCAACATTCACACAGCTCAGTTCAAGAGGACGGAAAGGAGAAGTTTTGAAAGGTGAGAGTGTCAATATTCATGGTCAGTCGATTTGACGTTGTCATCCTGCACACTGCACGCACATGCGCAGATCATTCACTTTATGATCTGACAGCATTATTTATTTATTTATTTATGTATATATATATATATATATATATATATATATATATATTTAGAGAGAGAGAGAGAGAGAGAGAGAGAGAGAGAGAGAGAGAGAAAGAGAGAGAGATTATGATGAATGTAAGCAACTGGGACAGTAGATGTACTGTAGAGCTGTGGGGAAATCTTGATGGCACAGCTGTACAGAAAGTAGCTAAGGTTTGTCAAAAATGTCACGAAAAAAAAAGCTAGTCGCTTTTTCTATAACATCAAAACTGAAAGGTTGCTAGATCTAGTGACAAAGTCACTAATTTGGCAACAGTGTGTCTTCTCCTGGGGGGTATTCCATGAAGCAGGATTAACGAAAAGTCTGTCTTATTTCAGTGTCGATAAGTCTGGCTTATTTCAGTGTCGATAAGTCTGGGTTATTTCAGTGTCGAAAAGTCTGGCTTATTTCAGTGTCGATAAGTCTGGGTTATTTCAGTGTCGAAAAGTCTGGCTTATTTCAGTGTCGATAAGTCTGGCTTATTTCAGTGTCGATAAGTCTGACTTATTTCAGTGTCGATAAGTCTGGCTTATTTCAGTGTCGAAAAGTCTGGCTTATTTCAGTGGAAGTTCTATTCCAACAATGTGTGTTAAATAAATCATTGCTGAGTTTCCTTGGTAACTTACACTGGTGAACAAGTCTGCTCCGAACCAGGTTAACTGTTTCACTTAGTTAAGCTGTGTCTCAAATGTCTGACGTGTGGAGACAGATTCCCAAAAGATCGTTCCAGCATATGAATTTCCGCGCTGTCACTACTCACATCATGTAATAAAAATAATGAAGCCTATAAAAACCACGTGTCAGCATTTTCATTATTTCCAAAATCGTTATAATAAAATCGCACCGATTACAAAGTTCAAACATGAAATGCAATGACTGGAAAAAAATATGACAAAGAACAGGGTTACATAAAAATCCTTATGAAGCCATAATGAAGGTCAGGCCTATTTAAGCAGTACTGAGTGAGACCAACACATGCATGGAGTCAGAACAAACAGAAGAAAGGAGACAACAGAATTATGGCCTGTCTGTTCATTGAAGTCCCTGTGGAGGAGGCTGCACAGATACTACAATGGGCATTCAGACCACCAGCCCCAAGGGTGTTCAGGGACATAAGAACATAAGATATATACAAACGAGAGGAGGCCATTCGGCCCATCAAGCTCGCTTGGGGAGAACTTAACTAATAGCTCAGAGTTGTTAA
>JAABNX020000363.1:249-12599 GCA_015163995.2 Mormyrus lacerda | reverse complement strand
GGGTGTGTTTTCTGTACAACATCACTGCTTTTACTGATGCATGTGTATCTTTAGCTCTTGGTGTTAAGTACTTGGCTGTTTGGTTTAGGCTTTCGAATTAATCTGCATCTTAAACTGGCACACGACTGCATGTCTCATATTACATGACAACACTCCTCACAGAGCAAGATTTAATTTAGTGAATGAGATTTTCAGATAGCTAACAATGCTATGCGACTTAATGTCCTTGTGAATTATGTGTTTGTTTTGATGTTTTCTGTTTAATTCCCTTATTAGTTACATTGACCTCTAAGTCACTTTGAAAAAACTGCCCCTGGCAGATAAATAAATGTAGATAAGACTGCATGCAGCATTACCCAAATTAAAGAGAACTTAAGACAAAAAAAAAGCTGCAGTGAGCCCCCTGTTTTCCAGAGCTAAAGCTGCTGAATTTCCCCTGAAAAACCCCCGGCCCCTGTGGCCAGGCATTTGCTGGATGTGGACTTGGGGGGGGGGGGGGGGTTGGGGGAGAATTGCATAAGCCCAGACTTGCACTTTCACACACAGACACACAGACACACACATACTCACACCTAATTTCATTCAAGCCACCAATGTCAGTGCAAGACGCACAGCACTATGTGGAACTATGGGCCCTTTTACTTTACAACGAAGGGTGATTTTTAGGGGCTGGCTGATGGGATTAGCGGTTCCCCCTTTATTAGGGCTCTCTTTATGTCCCCTGTAAAATCAGTCATAACATGTCACCTGACCGCCACTTCAGGGCCACAGAAATGATCGTATTTATAGGGACAATTATAGAGACAATTATAGAGAATGGGCCTAATGCTTTAATTAACCATGCAAAGCAAGCAATTACCTAAACACATACAGTACAGTATGAAAATTTACGCAACCAGCCCACAATTTTATGTGACATCTATAAATACACAAAACCTTCCCAGTTGCATTCAGGATATGTATGTTTTTTTGACCAGCTGATTAACTGCATAACTATATAGACAATACTCTGACATTACCTTCAGGATGACTGTACATTGCGCTGTTATAAACTCGCTCTGTGTTTCTTGCTATCTACTGTTACATGTATGCTGTTTCTTTGACCAAATATAAAATTCTTTCATTCTGTCATATACCATCCACCAATTCATCTTCCAACTACTTCTCCCAATATTTCAGACTTTGTAGATATGTCTAATCCACACCTGAACTTTGACCTCTTGGATCCTGGCTAATGACTCGACACATCCTCAGAGCTCACAGACACTGTTTAAAGTACCAGATTCACAACAACAGCCTTGATCTAGTTTTTCTACATATTTTTTTCAGAACTTTTCATTTGTTTGTAAATAAATTTAGGGTTTAACTCAAATAAGTATTTCTATTTTTAGTCTAACAGTTTTATTCCCTATATGTAACCCAAGGCATTTTGATTTGAGTAATTATCAAATATTATGGCTTTATGTGACTAGAGTGCTAGATGTTACCAGTTTAAGTCCTGCTGTACAGTTAAACAGTTACAAAAACTACCAATCACACAGTCCTCTGTAAATGTGTGCAAAGGTGTGAAGCTGTAGAATTGGTGTTATAATGCTGCAGAAATGGTAAACGGAGGAAGTGGGCTCACCTCGCTTGACTTGAGGACCCCGAATAGTGGATAGAGGAACGCGGGCACCAGGGCGGCAGCACCCAAGGGCACGGCCTCCGACACCCAGTACACTGCTGTCACAATCAGCACGTATGCACATGATGCCTCCTGTAGGGGGCGACACAGCCACAGGTGAGACATCCACTCAGGTCCCAGCTTTTTGCTAAGACAACAGCCACACTGGGACCTTCAGATGAAATCCATGAAGCATTATGGTTTCAGCATCAAGCCTCTGCGAATTTCAATTCAACCGAAAGTGCTTTACTTTCATGAGCGATTCATTTAACTTTTACTCACAAAACTAAAGTTGTTAATCAATTTCCCAGAAATGCACAGCAAAATGCACAAATATGTAAATATCTAAGCAAAAAAAAAGGAAAAGAATCTTTGCTTGTAGATTTTGCCATTTTCTGTCTGAATCTGCTACTTTCTCTATTAAATACAACGTTTCATACAGCAGATTTTCAATGTGTGATTAAGTCTGCTGTCAGTTTTGTCTTTTGTTACAAGACGTAATCCTGATGACTGGTTATCAATTGGCTAATGATCAGGAATTTCAGGTGTGTTTGTGGTGTGAAAAATATCATCTGCTTCTATAAACACCATCAGGCACTGCACAGGGCACCCTTACCCTGCACAGGGACCCTTCAGGTGCACCCTGATTCAAATATAGTCCCTGTTTATTCAGTGCAGGGGGTATTTCACTGAATCATACTAGTGTAATAAAAAGTTTGGGTAGTGGCACTGGAAAACAAATATTCCATTGAAAAGTACTATTAAAATCCTCATTAAACCTGCTGATTATTCCATAACCCCCCCCCCCATAACACACAGCCCCCTTTTCCATTACAACTGGAAGGAGGTGGAAAACCATTGTAGCCCTTCTTGTTGCTAAGACACCAACGCCAAGAATCCGATAAATCCATTACTTAAGGAATCTGTTCGGATCAGGCCTCCCTGTTAAGACTGAGTGCCAACCGTTAAAAGTAGAAATATCTCTGAAAGTAAAAAAAATAGAATTTAGGCCCCCAGGTGATGTGCCAACTTGTCCGACTCCTCAGTCTCAGCCATGAGTCTAAACAAGCATGCCCACGAATGACCCCCCCACACACACTCACAAACACACAATGCTAAGATATTAACCCCCACGCTCCATTGCTCATGTACAAATTTCATTTGCCAAAGTTCAATGCCACCTATGGAGTAAATGGTCCTGATACCACCCTAGCCTGTTCGCTGATTCTTTTACTCTTGTTTTCCACACACTGAGCTACTTTGGACCAGGTTGCACAATAGTTATCAAAGCATGATGCTCAGTATACAGGATATGATAGTGTAACCTAATGTTTCCCAACCCGATTCTTGGAGACCCCAGTCCATGTTTTTGCTCCCTCCCAGCTCCCAGTAGGAGCAAAAATATGGACTCTCTGACAGGGACCTGGGACGGAGCAAAAACGTGGACCGGCTGGGGGTCTCCGAGGGCCGGGTTGGGAAACACTGCTCTAACTCACTGAAACACAGTGTGTTTTCAGTTTGAACAGGTTACAAAACCATTTACTTTTAAAACTCCCGAAAACTTTTATTCTTAACATTCTGCACAAGCAATGTGACTTCATGCTAGTTTGTAAGTACTGGTCGGTCTGTTGCTTCTTAATAATCCTTTTGAATGGAGTCAAAGCCTGGGGCACAGAACGCTTGTAGAGGAATCCATAAGTCTTTTCTTCAGACTATGGTGGCAGGCGCATGTCATTGTTTTTACGGTGTCTAGAACTGCATATCAGGTCTTTTTTCTTTTGAAAATTTAAAGGGACAGAGGGCTGAAGAGAACATGCAGAGGGACACAGAGTATCCCTGGTTACCTGGGAAACGCCAGTGACACCACTAAACTGCACACTGGGGGTGGGACAACTGGTGTTGTTCCCTGGAGTTTGAGACATGATGGCATCACCGCTTTGAGATGTTTCATTACTTTTGGTTTGTTTCCCACATCATGTGATGTTTTTATATACTCATGCATGGTGTAAAGCACCCTTTTCCCATTGTGTATCTTATCTTAAAAAAACCCTCAGAAGTCAACAGTGAACACTTCAGTTGATCAGCTGTTAATTAAGGAGCTTATCTCATATATTAACCCTACAGATAATAGGATTTCCTGTTGACTGACATGATTAATCTCTCTCAATTGTTTCGTCAGACATTACTTTCTAAGGTCACAAATACTTAATGATAGCAAAGATCATGTGGATTAAGTAGAAAAAAGACAAATCAAATCTTTTTTCTATAAAGATGTGGGCATTGGTAAAGTGGTAAAGTAAGAGGGCTATTTTTTGTTTTTATGCCGTTTACTGTTTATACTGTACACACAATTTGTTTCTGCCAGTGTATCAAGACACAGCATGAAGCCATGTACGATCGATCCAAAACAGAAGGGAATTAACTACTTAAAGTGTTTAAAAGCATTCTAGTTTTAGAAGAACCAGCCAACTGCTCCTAAAATTTACTTTGAAATAATGATGGGTGTATTCGTTATTAAAATTACTGTCTGAGTAGGTGAAAATAGGCACTGACCGGTGGTTAAAGGTCATTCACACATACAAACAACATAAAATTATCCAAAGGATTCTGGGTAACAGCCCGTTAATGCATTTTCTGGCTACCCAACACTCAAAATCGCACCTAAACCTCTGCTTTTGGCTTGTTTCAGGTCTCGGGATTAGACATAATTAAAAGGAAAATTCCACATTTAATTAAGGTTTGGTTATGTAACTGACAGCTTGAAAACAAGGCTGTGGAGGTAGTTTTAGGGCAAAGGTCAGAACCATTCTCTTTCCTCACACATGGCGATCAATCGGCTCCTCTTTTCTGGCTAACCTCTAATTACCCTCCACTTGAGCCACGGGTACGCTTAGTGCTTAGTACGCACTTCCACTGGTACTAGAACTGATCGAATTGTGCCAGCTCGCTGGTTACTTGGCTCATTAGCAGCTGGCAGTTGGTTGGCTAGAAGCAGCAAAAAAGTGAGCAATAATATCGACGAACTGTTGCTTTTATCTTCATAGCTATTTTAAACAGATTTTGGATCAAATTCTGGTTTCATACTATATATTTTGTAAAGTAGCGATGGCTGACAATAAACTTTCTGTCCACGAACAATGTACACTATATGGAACTACTATATACAGTATGCAGCAAAAGTTAAATTTTATCTGCTAGAACACGTAAAAACAGGAATGTAAAAATATACATGTAATGTGAAATTTAAAATTTTCGCTTAACCGTACAGATGCTAAATTTCTGGTTATATGTAGATGCATGATTGCCAACAATATCGGACTGCAATACATATTAGGTATAAGCCACAATTTTATTATTAGGTGTGTAATTCGGAGTTCATTTTTAAACCACATGCCCAATCTCTCTCTTACCTGTAACTTGGCTCGCTAGCAGCAGAAGAGCATCAAGCACGTGGGCAACATATGCCGGTAAAATAAAGCTTTCAGTTGCCCGACCCTATCAAGTTTTCTCCGAGTCCCAAGTATTTCGAGTAGCCATGGATCTTGAAACATCATTGTAGATTATAAGTATTGATATAATTACACATCATAAGCATTTTAGTTCTCAATAACCGCACTGATCGTATTAATTTACTGTTACCTAGGTATAAATCACTTTCGCGCGCTTATTTTTAGTTTTTTGAATTGCCTTCCTTTAGCTTAGTTAATTGCTTTAAATTTAGTAGCATGCAAAGTTTCTGCCTTTGCAAGTGTTACTCATGCGGTTAATTCAGTAATGCATGTTACTAGCATACCGTCCAAAACTCAAGAGTCCCTCAGACGGTGGGAGAGCGGGTTGAGATACTTACGCTGGTGGGGTGGATGAGAGGCAACGGGAGCAGGGACAGAGGGATCAGGACCACCAGAATCAGTTTGCGTGCGATCCAGAGCTTCTTCAGAAAGTCCATTTTTCCTGATTCCAGCCTCATCGACCTTTGTTACTTCACACACTCGTCTAAGAAACAAATGCGGCTTCGATATAAAGTGAATAGGTTTTGTACTTTGCTACGCGTTCCCTTTAAAAGTAAGATGGTTTCGTTGCTAATTTCTTAGACGTGTCTGCAAAAATGTCCCTTTTTGTTTTGTGAAATAAAATTTAAATTGGCACATAGGTGTATTCCTTGTTGCGTTTCAGATGGTGTATGTTACATTGGTCTAAACTGCAGTGAAGGAGTTTGCTTGATCCTTTTTGGTTTGGTATGTGCGCAACACCTAGATGGTCCCAAAGCCGCCTGTCACTGACCTCGCCACTCCGACAAGGTCTCCAGTTACTCGGCACTTATAGGCATCCAGAGGTCTCCCTTATTGACAATAAAGATAACGCTGTATGTTTTCTTCGTAATCGTTTTGTAATCTATATCAAAATATAGATACAGTACATAATAATGTGTAAAATGATCAGGATGTTATTGTTACATTTATATGTTAAAATGAAGTAGAGTTGACCACTCTGGAATAAAACGTTGTCATGGTCGTAGTTCTAATTTATTATCTTGGAAGCTTGTTGACTAACTAGTCTAAGCTTTCGTAAATCCTCCCCTTTAGCTGATTCTTGGCCAATCAGATTTAAGCAATTACCAGATATTCTACGAATATTAAATCCTACCACTTTTAGGTATTTGATACGTACAAAAAAAACGATTCTGAAACAAGCATATTCAGATTTCAGCATCCGTTATACTAAGCTTAAGAAAGATGACATGGTTTGCAGGGAGCGGAAGGATTTTTACGTGCTCACAACCATTTAGACAATCTCCCACTCAGGGAATTTAAATAACACATGGTCATCGTTTCTACATATTATACAATAATATCAGAATGGGAGCGACGTTTCATGGCCGCTTACGCTATACTCAACGTACAGAGTAAGCGATAAGTTGAAAATGATGGTTAAATATCCCCACCTAGTGGAGCATTTCTGTAAGTCAAAAATCATTCATAGATCATACAGTATTATGATTATACTTGCTACTAACATGTATATATAGCAATGGTTGCATTTATCGTTTTGTACCTCGTTATTTCACGAGTTATGCGACAGGGACAACTGGGCTGTATATCCATCCATCCATTTGCTGTAACCGATTGTCCTATTCAGGGTCGCGGGGGGTCCGGAGCCTATCCCGGAGGCTACGGGCCGAAGCCAGGGAACAACCCAAGACAGGGGGCCAGCCCATCGCAGGGCACACTTACACACCATTCACTCACACAGGCACATCTACGGACAATTTGGTAACTCCAATTAGCCTCAGCATGTTTTGACTGTTGGAACCGGAGCGCCCCAAGGAAATCTCATGACGACATGAGGAGAAAGTATAAACTTCCCACACATGTATATCTTTATGGGTATGAGATTTAATATAGCTTTGAGCTTTTTCCTGTTCTACTTTTTCCACGCATAACGGATTTAATGCTTTCAGCATACAATGTCGGTCAAGGTGTTCCCGTTGTGTTTTGGAAAACGGGTATTAATTATGCCTAAATGTGTTTCAAAATTGCTGGTTTGTTTAATAACGCCGTATTAATATGGACACCCAATGATAAAACGAAAAAGTTACATGATGAATCTTTGAGTATTACCTTATTATAAAGCACATCCCCAGACTTCCCTGCTGATTTTTGTGAATGTAATGTATTTTGAAATATTGTGTTATTTTTGTCTTTTTTCGGCGTGATCGTAGACTGCGAGAGAAATTGCACAAATGCTTAGGTACGGATTTAATTTGCCGTACAAATGTGTTTATTACATGCGTTGATTGACACAATGCTTTGATTAAAGAGGCGTAAATGGAATTAAATCAATTTGCACTTGACTATCACTATTCTGATTATCAAGCCAGTATAAAGGTGACGTCCTTCAGGAGGGAATGCCCCGTGGAAGTCATTGCATAAGCAGTGTCGCTTAATGCCCTATAAAGCTCTCCAAATCTTAATCAGACTTGAACTTTAGCTTGAGTTCTTACCACTCAGAACATTTTAGATCTGCCAACAGGGCGATTGTTTGAGTCTCTCTCTCTCTCTCTCATTAACTCCCTCCCTCCCTCTGTGTTATTGCGCACTATTGTTGCAGGGATAAAAATACGAATTAAATACGAATTATATAATAATGGTGTTAATGAATATTTCATTTATCGCTTATAATAAGATAAATTGACTAAATTACAATTACAATGAATATTGCGAAACGGTGTAGTACTACAGGAGACTCAGGGTAAATACCCCAGTTTAATAGACAGAAATACACAAATATTTGTTAGAATGACATATTGAGGTGTTTACGGCGCAAACGCTATCCTACAGTCGAGTCAGTTTCAGCCTTACACCCGACAGAGTGATTTAGCTCTCTTTTTTATTAAAGTAAGATAAGATCATTATAGAAAGGTCTCCGACTGATATTCAGAATGAGTATGAAGGGTAGTGGCACGCAGGCGTGATCGGGCCTCCTGTCCTCAGCCTTTCCAAATAAAATAGACGGGGTATAATCGTCCTGACAAGTCTCTTCCTGAACAGACATCGGAGCCCATCGCCTGATATGAAGGGAGATCGAGCGTCAGTCACAACCATGGCACAAGCCTCCTCTGCTCTGACGGTTCCGTATTCAGGCTACACTGAGCTCGGGGCCAGTGGGAAATTAATTAGGCTACTTCTGCTGGACGAACACGATCATAGTTAAATTTATTGAGATGATAAACACCTGTGTGAGAAAAATTAATTTGCACGAAAATGGTGCTTCAACTGTCTCGACCACGGGGTTTGTCGGCGGTATCATTAGTTTTATTTTATATGCTGAATATATACTTGCTAATGAGACGGTAACATATTTGCCCATTTCTCCACGACCTCATTCTTATATTTTTAGTATAATTGCGATGGCGACTCCCAGCAATCGGTTTTTCGGTGTGCCGTGTGTGAATTTACTGCTCTTCAACTGAGGCTAGATATCCCACAATCAGCGCCTTGCTGCACACTCACACGCGTCCCCATGCTGAGCACAGACTAACTGCACTATGTGCTACGGAATATACAATCCCCGCAACAGCGCCAGCTGTTATATAATTATAACCCGACAAGCGAGATAAAACGGTTTACCACCGTTCGTGTTTAAATTTCATTTATTTGACTTCCTAAATTCAGAATTATTTAATTTCATATAATCACAAACTGTAAATCATGCGGCGCTATAATGCATCGCAATAAATATTATTAAAACAACACAGAGAAATCACAGAAACATAACATGTTATGTGGTTGACGCAGACCTACAGATATTTTAGAAAATGCTCCATGCATTATTATAATTTGTCACGAGATGGTGCTTTTAGTTCCCCAAACGAAACAGAAATAACTAATAACGTTTATGAAATTAATGCTGTGCCACTGAAACCGTACTTATTAGCGTCTGCCCCGCCACGATGAATTGCGTTTGATAGTCGCATTTCATGGAAGACCCTTTCGAAAATGTAAACTCGCCTCGTTCAAAGTGAACAAAACTCATTTCTACCATACGTGTCCTTTACTGTATCCTTTATTGTTAAAAAGACGAACATAACTGAACTATACCACTTTCTAGATGTCATCGAGCTTACCAAGCATGTCCTAAAACGCATCTATATATAAAATATGACGTTCCCTACGACATACACATAGAACTATGTTGAATGAAATCAATTTATTCCCGAAGAAACACATTCTCTCCACCCACAGTAGCAGTGAGACATGCAAGCAATCCCAAACACACACATGCATCGCCACACTAACTTACACCACCATGCTGACGCAAAAAGAATAAAACTGCAGCCAGAGAGATCAGGTTTTAAAAGCGCATAAATTACCGCTATATCAGCGGCTCGCCTTACGTAAGACCTTCAGTCGCAACAGCCCCGGTTAAAGCGGAGGCAGCGCCGAACTTGCAAGGCGAGGGTGGGACTAAAGGATAACGGTGCTTGCGGAGTAGAGACGGGGACACCGAGGAGCCAGAGAAAATAATGAAAATAATATTTAACTGCTTCCATTCGGAGTGATTCAGGAAGAGGGGCACAACTAGGGCTAGGATTTTGTGGACAGAAACACAAGAAAGAGTTCACTTTTCATCTTTGTATTTTGTCTTGGTCCTCTCTGCCCAGGGACGGTGAGGGTCCACCGAGGATACACATAGTGTAGAGGCTGATCTCACTTCCAAGGACAATATGCACGGCTGTCGTGGCGCTACAACGGTTAAAGTTGTTCCCCGATATATGGTCCAGGTGTGGCCTTTGGTGTGGACTGTGTGGGGACTGAGTCTGGGGTTTACTGTGACTTGGGGCTCGTCGGTTAGTCCAGTCGTCCAGAGATCCATCACTATGTCAGTTGCTGAGGAGTGGACAAACGTCACGGAGACCGCGATCGCAAACTACACAGGTGAGCAGCTCACTTGGCGCTTAACTCTGTGTTTCCGGAAGCGAGCACGAGTTGAGTTTGCAGGGTGATTGGGATAGGCATCTACTAAAACATTTTTCGTATTGGAATAAGCTCACTGTAGGTGAATCACACAAACTGACACATGCAAAGACTCACATGCTTGGCACTGCGCACGCTACTGGACGCTCACGTGCCCGCACTAAAGACGCACAATCGCCTTAGGCTTTTAAAAACATCCCGTTATTTCATAATAGCAGAAATCTTAAAAAACTAATGCCCCAGAGCCAGGCAAACAAGGACAACAACTACCTCAGCGCGACACCACAAGCTTTACTATTGATTTATAAAACCATTCAACTTTAATCCATTCTTTATGAAGTTTCCAGGTAAATCATATATAAGAATAAAATTGATATATTGTAATAATATTAATATATTGTAATTTATACGTTTAAATATATGCGTAGTAGGATTACCTAATTAGCCTGTTATTTGAATTCGTTTTAAGTGGGTTTGTATAAGTTTATATAACGCAGTTAATGATACATAGACGTCATCACATATGAGCAATGAAACCGCGATATTACTCAACTGAATATCAAATGAAACACAGACGGAATGATTCGTAGAGAGGCCTCATATTGGAATGAAAGTCTGACACCCCCGAGGAATGGCAGGAGGTCGACCATCTGCTTTTAAACATCAGACACGCTAATGCACGAACGTGTGTTTCATTTGGATGCTAAGTGTCTTATTGTTGGGCGGGTGGCTACGTCATCGGTATATCATTTTTACTATAAACACTGAGAGGGTACATGTCCCCTTTTCTTAAGCTCATTCGCACCAGCGCTAGATATTATGCCATTCTTAGACTAGATGCTGGACAGTGTTTTTTTATGTTATTTTTTAAAAGAATAATACATAGTGATTTTTTTTAGAAAAGCATCCACATTTAATGAGCTGGAAGGAATTCAGATATAGTTTCCACCGCATGGTTATTGCATATGCATCCGTAGTTATTTAAAGTGAGAAGATATTATATGGACCTAGACCAGATCACCCCCTATGCGTTTGTGTCATGGATATGCCTACAATTGTCTACATTCCCAATTAGCAAATAGTTTGAGAAAAAGCTTTTTCCCATTTCAGTTCTGAGGCTAAACTTCCTGGCACCCATCTGTAATATTCTAGTGTCAGATCTGTCTTCCTCCTACAAAGGCAGGCTGTACTGTAATTCTACCTCAGGGAGGGCAGTGGGCAACACACTCTGATATCAATATCTTGCTCCAGCCGATAATGCAGGAATCTTTAGAAATGCAAAGTCATGCATTAAAACTTCAACTTCCTGCTTTATTTTGTGCTTTCCAACTTTTGCTCCAAAAATTTGGAGAATGCACATAGTTTTAGTCCAGGGGCTTATGCCGAACATACACATAGAGAAAAAATAAATGAACAGTTCTTTGCCAATAAATCTTTTACAATAATCTAATTAGGACTCTTTCAATCCCATATCCCATATAGTGTTGTTCGACTACCCTTTCTGCTTGCGGATTACTGTTCACGATTGTGACCCTAACCCTCTCAGAGACGAGTTTGACTTGACCCACTTCTGGTACCACAGCACAAACAATTATCACTTTGCTGCATTATGAACATTCTCATCGGTGGGTCAGTCTTGGCTTCAGCTACGTCTTAGTCTCACACTGAAGTCTGTAGGCCTGAACTGGTGGTATCTTTCATTCATCAAAGTCACCTCCTATAGCAGTTAAAACAGCAGAGAAAATATGGGGCATCCTTTGTACAAGGGACATTAAATACTGCTCTGTTTCATGGGATGAAACAGTTCACTAGTGCATTTAAAGTTAAAGGACAGCCTAGAATCTGACTGTGCCATCACCACATGACCAATTAATAGGATATCAGACATGCACTGTTACATACTCTTTCTGTGTTATAAAGGAAACTTGTTTTATTTGACATAAATTTTCATTTATAGATGTTCACTCAATTTTCGAATGCTGAACAAGAATAAGAATTATGCAGTGTATGAAATAAATTAAAAAGTGGTAAAATCCTGTGTTGTGCAAAATCTTTTGACTGGTAGTATATGTGTGTGAAGGCCCTATGGTCAGTGATGTGGTGGTGATGTGTTAAAAGGATCACTTGACTACACATTGGTAGTATATGTGTGTGAAGGCCCTATGGTCAGTGATGTGGTGGTGATGTGTTAAAAGGATCACTTGACTACACAT
>JAABNX020000362.1:2140-12600 GCA_015163995.2 Mormyrus lacerda | reverse complement strand
CAGTCAGCCCCCCCCCCCCCTTTTGTTTTAACTTTGAAAGCAGTTTACCGGGTTAATGGCTCTTCATTGTGCTCAGCCTTCTGTGGGAATATTTACACAAGTCCCAAAAAGCTCGTTTCCAGAGCCTTGCATCACCTCAAAAGAACGCTCTTATTAAAAAAATACAAAGCCACCGTAACGTGATTGGGACAGACAGACGCGGCAGTGCCAGCGCATATCACTGCTTCCCCCCAGGCTATAAAAACGGTATCAGCTCGTTGTACGTAGCAGGGAACATCGCCGGCAAATTCTATATACGCCTGCAGCTGGGCTCCGCTAGCTGCTTATCCTCCTTCAGAGGGCATTCGGCGAAGCAGGCAAGGGCTGAGGTCAGGATGCGGAATCCAGTGCCCGGGTCATGTGATGTGAAGCGTAGGAGAGGATTCTGCCTTTCATAAGCACAGCGATGGCGTCAAAACATGGTGTGAAGCTGCCAAAAAGCCCTGGGCAGGCCGCCTTTCTGATATGACGGCTTGTTTATGAAACACTAGCGCAATGCCGTCAGACGGGGCTAAACAGCCCGTGAACGTTAAGCTAAACTTCCAGAGCTTTCCGGTATCTTCCCTCATTTTTAGCAGAATGCCGAATGGGAAAACAGGCCGGCAAACCAGAAGAGGGCAAGGCAACATGCCTTCATGGGGAACCTGCTTCACATCCGCCGTCCTATGCAGCGCCACCTAGCGACTGTTTATCACATCACCCAGATGCAGGTAGGGCCTCTCGGTCCAACGACATCAGCAGGGATGATTGTTCCGGAACCCTCTAGAGAGTCTGAATGAGCAAAGACTCGCAGGGTGCCCGCGGCAACATATAAACGCCTCTCAGCCTTCCCCTCGGAAGCTGAATCTCAAAGACAGGAA
The DNA here is from genome assembly GCA_015163995.2 of Mormyrus lacerda. Taxonomy (NCBI): domain Eukaryota; kingdom Metazoa; phylum Chordata; class Actinopteri; order Osteoglossiformes; family Mormyridae; genus Mormyrus; species Mormyrus lacerda. Next base: position 11,701 of record JAABNX020000362.1, on the reverse strand, counting down.
GGCCGCTACAGAGAGCGCCCCCAGTTGGACCGACGACTCCCCCTCACCCGGGGCTTCCCCAAGCCTGCAGACCCCCCCCCCACCCCCAAGCCTCACACTGGCCGTTTATTACAGCCAAACAGCTGTGAAATAAATATGCGGTGCGTTTTATTACACGCGTGGCTCATGAGATTAACGACAAGGCAGCTTTACGCAACTTGCACGCATACGCGGCTCTTGCTTATAACCGCGCACGCTATCGTCAACGGGGCTCGGCTAATGGCCTTGGGATCGGCTAACGCAGACTCGCTCCCCCCTGCGATCGCCTGGAGGCCGCCCAGCACACCCAGGGGAGATTTACGGCAGGGCCCACAATGCACGCTATAGCCCCCACTCCTATGGTTCAGGCAGGATTAGTGGGAGTGCGGAAGCTGGTGAGGACGTCTGGGCGGGCGCCCCGATTCTACGAGCTGGGCGCTTAGAACGCATTCTGAGCTCCCCAGTGCAGATTTACTGTGCCTCCAGAGCAAAGTTGACGCGCCGATGTTTAATAAACGCCTGAAATTAATGCGCTGATCGCATTCGCACATGCAGTTTGTTTATTAAATCCAGCTAAAAGTTTGGGGTCGACATTTAAACTGCCGCTAACTGCGCTAACACAAAAACAATCGGCCACATGAATTCGGCACGAGTCCCGCTTTACCGACACATATCGCCTAAACCCTGCCCTCCTACTGAGTTCCCCACCAAACGAGGAGCCTTCAGAGGAAGATGCCTGTTTAAAAACCACCAGAACAACACAGTAAAGCCATTTGAAAGAATGCAACAAAGCAATAAACAAAGGCAGGCTGGTATCTTTACAGGCCAATAATTATCCATAAAAGACAGAATAAGAATTATGGAAGAAACGGACACAGGTAAAACAGTCGGCTCAGATCCCACAGAACACGTGCTACAATTTCAACATCCTCTCCAAGCTACAGAAGTCAAAGTCCTGTTTGCAGCGACCATAAAGATGGCTCACTTAACCAGGTGAGCGAAAGGTAAACACTGAAGGCATTCTCCAACGATGAGGTTGCTGGATAGCTGCCCCATGCGATTGGGGGCAAACAGCCCCCACATCGCCGACCCCACACTCCCCCAATCTATTTGCTGGTAACCGGTTTTCCAGACGGCGTCCAGACAGCCATAATTCCAGACAAGACACCAGAGATCCGTATACATGGAGCGTGTCCCGATCAAATGCACAGCAGCACAGCGTGGCGGGGGAGGGGGTCATACTCACGCACACCTCATTTAGCAAGGAGTCCTGGTGGGGGGGGTGGAGGGGCGTACATTTACAGCATTTAGGGCTCCTTGGGAAAACAAGCGGCACTGCGGGCGACCCAAGGAAACGGCCATAACTCTAAGACAAACTCCCTTTAGAGTATTCCAGTAGAGCGTGAGTTGGCCATTTTATTGGTCAATTTGGCCTTAAAAAAAAAAAGAATGCTAATTCAGACCTGGCTTGGCAGTGCCGGTCAGTCAATATGCGGAGGTTGGTATTAATGGCCATTGGACACTATCCGGCGATCAAGACAGATAATCCTATTCCTCTCGTCCCGGAATAGTTCAGGGGGGTAATAACGGGGCAAGGGCAGCCTTATGACCGGAGGGGGGGAGGTTGGTGGGAGCTAATACCCAAATTGTATTTAACATGGCGGAACGGGAGGTGGGGGGTCTTTTATGACCGTTGGGAGCCAACAATCGGCGGCGGCCCAATTAGTGCTGGGCATCTCTGCACCAACGCGACCTTCAGGACCATGACAGAGACGCGGCCCAGAGGGGGACGGGCCAGAGCGAAGGACACTCACCTTTAAATGGGGAGAGTGCGAAGAAGGTGGTGGGGGGGGGGGGCGCACAGCATCACATTATTATACACAAACATGCACACCGTGCCCAACACGCAAGTACAGCCCTGGGCGACACAGGGAGCTGGCCCATTACAGCAAAGTCAAGCAGAGATTAGCCACTCTGATGTAGCCGTTATCCGGCGTGACCGCTCCCATTAAAATAATGACAAGGAGGAGACGGAGGAGCAGGAGAAGACTCCGGCAGTCGCATATACGGCTCCTGCGCAGTGCTCTGACATGACAGACATGGCCGCAAATCTCGCTCATCAACAAATGCTGGGGGGGCAGTAGCATGTGTTGATTTCTTTAAACAGTCATAAAAAAAACAGCTAACATCACAGTCCGGTTAAAGACAGCTAAATGCGGGTGCATCTAGAAGAAAGCCCAAATTAGATATTTTTTTATAGCCATCCCCTTGAACATCCGGGGCTTCCATAAAATCCCACTTTCGGCTACACATTCCCACGCATTTCCTGCATCACTCACCAGACGCAGTGGACACAAGAAGGTGTCCCCTACCTCCTTAAACTTCAGGTCGTTTGCCATCGACTCCAATGAGGCGCGCGTGTCATGGCCCAAGTAACATTTCAATTCGTTTTAGTATAGGCACTTAAAGTAAATTAAGCAGAAAAACCAAATATGCTGATTACAGCGTGGTGAAAAACACCTCCCTTAAATGAGAGCGGCCTGTCCGCTGCCATCCTGACGGCATGGCAGTGCGATTCCCCGTAACTCCAGAACACACTCAAGTGTGAAGGAAAATTGAATCTCGACTCCTAAACGGGGACGAAAAAAAATTGAAAAGCGGACATGATATAATTTTACACATCTGCTTTTAAGTCACACTTTGCATTTCTGAGTTAATTAATTGATGGGATCAGAGTGGGTTTAATCAAATAAAATTTAATAACTCTATAATAAAAACAAAGCAGACTTAAAACGAAGGCGCGGAAGAAAATGATAGCATGTCCACTTTTCAAATTAATTGAATTTTAGTACTTCTGAATCTGGTCCAAGCAGTAATTCCCAGTAGTAATTACTTTACACCATTTTCCAAAAAGTGGTGGTGAAAGATGGACCGCTCCACCCCCCCTGATAACAGACCCCAACCCCCACATTTTGCTCTCTATTTTAAAGGCAAGGAAAGATCAAATTTATGGCTACAAAAACGCTTAGATTTGTGTTAGCTGTCAGTTTTTTTTTTTCTTTTAAACACCCCCACCATCCACTTTTGTGACACCTTAAATATTAATAGTTTCTATAGCATCAAAAACCCTTCCCACAAAGTGCATTCTCTTCTATAATTTAGCTGAAGAAAAAAAAATCTTTGTTAACCTGACTTGGATGCTAATTTACATCAGTAAAATGAGCATAGGATGACGCATTACTAATTTGAACATACTAATATTAATAGAATTATTTATAGCACGGTATAAATTAATAAGGTAATTCATTTGAAATAGGAAGGCTTCCAGTTTTATCCAGAAAAAAATTGCCCTTTAAACAGCAATGCGAGGTATTTATTGGTATTTTGTACCACTTTTAAGAGAAAACTAAAACAAAAAATATAAAGCAGAACCAAGCTGCTCTGGCTCCTCGAAAGTGTTTATGAAGCATATTTAAACTCAGTAATTCAATATTCATAAAACGGCCATTGTTGGCAACGTATTATAATAAAATGACAACAAGCGGATCGATTCAATTTCAGCACATTTAGCTTTAAAATCAAATTCAGGCGTTCATTCATCTCTTCACCTCTCATTTTCGCTTCAGCCGAGGAACAAAGAGTGCAGCCTCTGGGTCATTATCATCCCTATTACGGCTCATTAAAATACCGCTCGCACATTTGGGGTTGAAATATACGAGCAGACCAAAATTCTTCTCCCTTTTTCTGTGTGCGCGTGTGCATGCAGGCACACGCATGTGTGTGTATGTGACAAAAAAAAAGAACAATATAATTGGAGAAATGTACGCAGTAATAATAGGTATTCAGAAAATGATAATTCATATTAAACAGGGTGCATAAAGTCAGGCTCATTTGCATGTTTTAGATTATATGCATTTCAAAAGTAATTTCCGCAGGGCATATGAATGACATTAATTCCCGAGCGGTTTCTGCTATAGACCTCAAACTATCAAACACTCAAACATTTAAAAGATAAAAAAAAAGTACTGCAGCGTTTGCAAGGGGAGAATTCAAGGTTAAAGTATTTGAATGCATTTTTTAAAGTTCTGTCTTCGTTGTTCAAAGTTGCTGCTACTCTAGTTAAAAAGCCCATTAGCTGGTGCTTTAAACGAAGCCCATTTTAGGATGAACCTTCCACATTATCTCAAACCGTTCTCTGACGACGTTCTGAAACGTGCCTCTCATGACCACAGCACGTCCAGCCTTTAGACGCGACACTGTCCGTGGTTTTATTACACTGGCCGTTTTTTCCAATGCCTACGGCTCGCAAAATGTTCAGATTACAAGGACGAAGGATAAAAATTAGCGAGGTTGCACAGCTGACTGACTGCAGCACCGTGAGGCCGTCTCACACCGAGATACGGCTCGGTGAAAGCGGGGGCTGCCATTAGCAGCCAACTCTGACAGGCTGGCAAGAACGCATACTGCTGCTACGATCGCCGGCCCTCTTGGAGTCGGACGCAGTCATCATACTGTCTCAGGAGCCGGTGACAATCCGGGGCAATACAGCCGACAGCCCCTTTGGGTGGCAAACATGACAGTGCGCTTCCACGCCCATGCATCCAACCATCTACCCACTCCCAACAGGCTCTCTCCTGAGGCCGTGGCACGGGGGCGCTGCGGTAGGCCAAAGAGCAACACGTGCAAGCGCCACCTGCCAAAACAGCAGCATTAGCTCAAAAGCAATGGTTTAGGGATAATTCTTGGGGTGACTCCCCTGACAAAACCACAGAACTAGGAGGTAGTGTGCTGAGTAAGGGGGGGGAAGCAACCCAAGTACTGCAGAGCACTCAAAAAAAAAAAAAAAAAAAAAAAAAAAAAAGGGGAACCGGGGGGCAGGAAACCCTTGGAATCTGCAAGTGAAGTGGAAAATAGATTCTGGATGCAATATAGGACATTTTTATTTTATGAGGGTATTTGGTAGGTAGCCACGGCTGCAGCTTCTGATTCATTAGGAACAGTCTGCTGTGAGTTCTGGACGAAGCTCTGAGGCAGAAGGCATGAATGACCTGGCCACTCTCCATTTGTTAGGCCTGGTTATTTTTGGTCAATTTACAAAAGATGGCTAGAGGAGGAGAAGGCCCGACTTCGATCTGCCGTTTAAACTTGATGTGACATTTCCCTTAAGATAGCACATTTAAATATTTAAAGCCACTATTATCTTATTAAGAATTGATCAGAGCTGTGATTTATTTCACTATGCAATGATCAAGCTGCTCCACTTAGACAAGAACACAAATACTTTCAGAAAACTGTTTAAAAAAATTACACTGAGAAAAAAAAAAAAGCACAAACAATTACGGTGTGCTTAGCTTGCTGCTGCAAGACAGCAGCTTGCATCGAGCTGGAATTTTCACGGCAGACAGAAGGGCTTGTGAGAGTCGAGGTCAGTCAGCCTGCATGATTAACGCTAGCTAAAACGGGGCAGTTCTGATAATTCGACATTTCTCATACATCAATAAGCTGAAGTGGCCACGCGGTGATTTGAGGGATTCCTACAGCTTCAGCTGGTCATTTGGACACCATGTCTGCATCGCGAGGTCCTTCATTCCCGCCTTCATCAGACATTTAACTGGCTCAATTATGAGAACTGTTTTGTTTAAAAAGACTTCAGAGGAAAGGAAGGGACAAAAGAAAAACATATCTGGGGGCACTGAAACTAGGTTAATTAGGACCTGGGAAATGTATGGGCCCCCCCACCCCCCTTCATTTTTACACTTTCTCCCAGCGAGTATCTAAAAGAGCCGTTTTACTTCTCCATAGAGAGCAGAGAAAAAAATAAGATCATATTCCTTCTGAGACAAAAGACAGGAAGTAGCAAGGAGACCTTAAAGCTGTAATCATCTAGATACGTGAGAAAAAAAAAAAAAAAAAAAAAACTTATTTCTCAATGAGCCGAAAAACCCCAGAAAGTTCACATCAAATAGAGGAACGGCAGCAAAGCTTGTGTACTGAGCTGTCACTAAGCAAAAACACTCAGGGGATGCTTTAAAATGAAGGTCTTGGTATTTATTAACACTCAGATTTATTGTGAAGCTTTAAAATAACTAAATAAATAATTATATTAATAACAATAAATAAATAATAATAATAATAATAATAATAGGCTTTCTTAGATGTTCTTAGACAAACTAAGGTAATGCTTTGAACAGTTTCGATAAGAACTATTTCAGAGTGACGAACATTATTAATTATTAAGGGAAATATCTCTGACCATCTTTTAAAGGGATGTGGAAGCTATGTGGAGGACAATGGTTGCCAGTAATGGGAGGCGGCAGGCACCGCTATGGTTTTCCCATCAGGACCTGTTGACTCCAAACTATCGCCAGAGGAGGGATGGCTGAACAGAGCTGGGGGAGCACGTTGCCGCTGACCCAGTACCGCCAAAATGGACGGCACGCTCCTCCCCCACCGGCCTGCTCTTCAAAGGTAAGGCCTCTTTCTGCTCCGGCTTTCCAGAACATGCCAAGACTTTAGTCAGGCTGACAATATATTTACAAGAGAGGAGGCACAGAAGTGGATCCGTCTGGATGGAACGCTGCCCATTTGGAGTGGGAGGGGCATAAACAACATGTGACCAAAGCAATATAACAGTAGCAGAATAGACAGTTATGATCGGTCCAGAGGGGCAGGATGAATTTAATGTGCAGCATCTGGCTCGAGCATTCCGACTGGTCCTGCTCCAGCATCGAACGTGCTGGGAGAGGTGGTTAGTCCACTGCACCTGTGGTGCACCCCCCCAGAAAATTAAGGGCCACTAAGCTTGAATCAGACAGCTGCACACCTAAGCCAGGGCCGGTCTGGTCAGGTCAGACACTGGGTGAAGGTCCCCGTAATCCTGTCCCGGCCTGCAAACGCCTGGCCGCTGCAGGCCGTACGGCCCAAGTGCCGAGCGCTTCTGTTAACACACTCGACTGCTCCTCAACAGAACCGGTGCAACCCCGAGTTACATCTGGGGAGGAGCCGGGGTGGAGAAAGGTGTTTAGGTTTGAGAGAGATAAAAGACACCTAGAGAGGCAGCCTGCACCTACTGCTACCCTAGAAGAATATATGAATGTATATAAATGTCATTCTGAAAGGCGAGAGGCAGCGGAGTCGGCAGATCAAATGCATTCAAAGGAAGAAATGAGCAAAGTACAACAGCCAAACGGAGTTACACACTCCCCTTGCCGGTGTGACAAGGAAACACATACACACACACAGCCTGAAAGTTTCAAAAGTCAGGGGGAGGGGCTAAATTTGTCCGGTACCTTCTAGGAAGACTCCTCAACTTCTGATTCCATTCACACCCATCCAACTTTTTTAATAACTTCAAAAAAGGGCATGGAAAAACCTGCGTATTTATCATTTCAGATTGTTTACCTTCTTCACGGCAAATTGATTTTTACGTCTCCCATTCCTGGAAGATTCTGGAGCCAGGCTGCCAGCTCTGTCTCCCTGCTTTATAGACTTGGCTCTCTGGAGAAGTTTTAAAGCTTTCAACTCAGAAGTAATTTAAAAGATACAATGCCGCTTTTGTCCTGCTACCTCACTTTGTGTCTCTCTCCCCACGACTCACTGCGTTTTTTTTTTGTTTTTTTTTCTTTTTTTAAATAAGAGGGACAACCTTTTTCTTCACAAGTTCACGACTGAATGTTTTTAAAGACAAAGTCCTCCCCCCCACTTGCTCCCCCTCTTCCTCACTTTAAACAAAAGGCCAGCTTGTAGCGGCGAGCCACGTAAGCTGCAGGGACGGGACAGGCCACCTCCCGAATGGGACGGGGTTACCGGCGCACATGTGGCCCCTGCAGTGCATCATCGGTCTGTGTTAAAATTAAACATCTGGCCCCGCCTCCCAGTGAAGAGGGCGCCTCGCTCGCCGGGCTGCACAAGGCCCGCTGCCGCGATGCGCGCTAACACGGCCGGCACAGGAATAACCCGCTGGAAATTGGAACAAAGGCCTAATTGTGCGCCAGTAAGGACATAACCAAATGTGTTGCAGGGGGGCACTAGCAATGCCCGTCTGCATGGAATTTTGGGGTGCAGGCTATGGATTTATTCAAATAGCATCCATATGGGTTTGTACTGGCTTCGTAACCCCCTAGTTACACCTACAACAAGCTGAAGGCCATTACAAAGTAACCATAGAGTGATGGAATCTGCAGATTGTGGAGGGGGGGGGGGGGTCCATTTGGAGGCACATTTCCATACACACAGAGGCATTCAAAAGCCTATACGGCATATTCTAATTTCACACACTGGGAATGAGAAAAGTTTTTATACGAGTGGCGGCCCTAACTGAGAAGATATGCATATAGATATTACGGAACTGCACCGTGTCTTTTTGTCGTCATTGCCCGGTAAAAGTGTTACATCTCACAAATCCAGGCTGCATGCTGCTACAACCGTGCCCAGCACTCCCGCCTAGGGGGGCCGCTTCAGAAAAGCACCGTAACTCCACTTGGAGTAGTCATTCTCGACAGCTTGCATCGTTCAAATTATTCCTAGTGGATGGGTCATAACAGCGGCATGTTTTACTGGTGCAGCGTTTTAATAGCTAATGATCACAGAGTATGTTCAAATTAAACAAAACATGAGACCTCTCGACAGTCACGCATTAACTACATTTAACCAAAAATTATTGATTGATGTTTCTTCTACCAATCAACAAGCTCTATGCGGTTGCCCCATAGCTATATATATTTTTGGTAAAACGAATTAAAACAAAAATGATATCCTGAGTGTCTCACAAACAAAAACACAGGTGGCGGGCAATCCAAATGCGGTTAATTTGATATATGCCATCGTCACTGACTAATCGGGTAGGGAGGCCGATTTCCAAATGTAATTACACTACCTGGGGGGGGCATTTACCCACTGCTTACCTGTAAAAGCAGACCAGGTCACAGTATTCCCCTCCCTGCTGTCAGAAATTTGATCAAATCGCTCACTGATTTACAACCATGTTCAACTTCTGTGTCAACCAATTAACATTTCCATAACACCTTGGTACTCTTTGGAGGCTCAGGGCCTCGGCCTAATGGGGGCGAGACGGGGGGGTCAATGTCTTTATAGCACTATTCCTCTCCGGAAAGCAGGCTTCTCTCTCTCACACATCCTTTTCACAAAGCGGCACTTCTGGGAGCTAATGACTCCATTTTGAATGAAGGTGGAATATGGGGGAGCACAATCCATCGTGCTCATGTCCGCCCACTTCGCTTTTAGTGGAGAGAATGTCCTGGTGGACATACCGCATTCACAGTGAGAGGACAGAGTCCGGGCGTCTGCTATACCGCATCCACAGTGAGAGGACAAAGTGCGGGCGACTGCTAAACCGCGTCCACAGTGAGAGGACAAAGTGCGGGCGACTGCTAAACCGCGTCCACGGGGAGAGGACAGAGTCCGGGCGTCTGCTATACCGCGTCCACGGGGAGAGGACAGAGTCCGTGCGTCTGCTATACCGCGTCCACGGGGAGAGGACAGAGTCCGGGCGTCTGCTATACCGCGTCCACGGGGAGAGGACAG